>CM042138.1:156660491-156895507 GCA_023376005.1 Doryteuthis pealeii | reverse complement strand
AGAGATCTCTAACAACCCTAAACCCAACCCTAACCCTGCAACCCTAACCCTAACCCTTCTAACCCCAAACCCTGCCAAACCCAACCCCGCTATCCCTGCTAAACTACTTAGAAGAGTCCTTGAGACCAGAGGAGACTTGCTTTGCTCAGATTTCAGTGAAATACCATCAACGTTAGCTAAGTACTGGCAAAAAAAAAATCGGCTGCTACGAGTTTTAAAATCGAATTGCAAATAATTAAATCTATTATTTAAGGTCAAACTTTGTCTAAATCGATAAGTATGACCATCACTAAAAAAAAGAAAAATATCATTACATTAGCAATTTATTTTTAATATATTTAAAACGATTTGTTTTCGCCATTTTTGTTTCTTTTTAAGTGGTTTTATTCGCTTGTTTACAATTTTAATTTAACATTCGCGATTGCAAAAATTTTTTCAAATTTCACGTAATTATCCGATTTTAATGAAATTTTCAGTATTGATTTGTCAATTAATGAATTCTATAGTGCATCAGTTACTTTATTTCAAAACTTAAATTTAGTATTTTGGCTATGAAAAATTAATATATAAAATTCATTTATAATGTGAAAAGCCTGATGTTAATTTTAAAATGTTATATTTTTAGATTCTAAAAATAAATATCTACTTAATGCAAACCTTACTTTTTTATGCGAAAGTAATAACTTTTGAAGAAAAACTCTATTGAAAATGTACCTCCCCTTTTTAAGCAGAAAAATACCGATGTATATTTTTTTCTTTTATAAGATAATAGCGAATTAAATAATTATCGAAATTAGTAAAAAATAAATCTCCAATAAATTATTTATTTATTATTTTTTTACATTTTATTTTTCGATTTTCGGTAGTTTTTTTTTTAAATAAAATAAATAATGCATTATAAAGATCATTCATTGATTAATAAACAATGAAAATTTCATTAAAATTCGATAATTCCCTGATTTTTGGTAAATTATTTTCTATGGCGGGGGAGGGATCAAATTGTCAAAAACGAATTTTAGGCTCATTTAGCCAGTACCTAGTGTTAGCTAATGTGAAAAACTCAGGAGTATAATAATAATAATAATAATAATAATAATAATAATAATAATAATATATAATCGACATCATCATAATAGTCATCATCACTAAAATAATCGTCGTCGTCTTTCATCATCATTAATTTTATTTTTCATTTTATTTATATATTTAACAACCAAGTTGTTTATTTTACTCCCTATGGCCTATAAAGTGTGAATAAAAAGGGAAAATATTATTTTAAAAATAAAGGAATTTTATTTTTTTTATTTACTTTTTCTGATTCCTGTTTCAATACTGTTCGGTCATAGTCACTTATCATCTCTCAATTTTTTTTTATTTTTACTTTTTTTTTTTACTAAATTGAAAAATAACATCAATTAATAGAGAGGATTACATCTGGGTTTTTTTGTTTGTTTGTTTTTTAATAACAATGTAAGAAAATTTTATAAATATCCAATATTTAATTAAAATTAGAATAAAGAATTTAGTATTCTAGAATGTCAGTAAATTCTATTGTCAACTTTATCAAAACATAGTAACACACTTATGTCATAATTTGATAAAAATCGTGTTAAAAAGACTTAATAGGTTAAGTTTAGTTAAAAACGAAGAATAAAAAGGTGATTCATGAATTAATTGATTTTTAATTTTAAACAAATTTAAAAAAGAAATAAAAAAGTTACCTACCTAGAACTGTTTGTCAATAAACAAAATGGAGGCAAATCTTAAGAAGAAGCAGACGACAACTTTCCGACAAATCAACAGCTATCTCTCGACAATTGAAGACACATTTTCCTTTAAACAAAAGGACATTTTTTTTTTTAAGTAACAGCAAGAACAAAGAATACTTTCTAACTTATTTGTTGTTATTCTATGTTTTGTTTTCTTTATTTATTTGTTTTGGTTTGGTTTAGTGTAAATAATTATTTTAATAAGAACAATTATTTAAAATTATTTCAATTTTCTCGAGTTAGTATTTCTTGAAATCATTTTTTTTTATTCATCTTCCAATGTTTATTTATTGTATTTCCTGGATATTCTTTTTTCTTCCCCACTTCAAAAATACAATCGATATGCTGACTTTTCTAAACAACTTATTGCTATGTCGAGTGCACGAAAAAGGGTGTTTTTTGGGTTTTTTTTTTTTATAAAACTTCGTGACAGACTTCAAAAATTAAAATACGCCAAACTTCCTTCCATATTATAGCTAAGTTAAATTGTTTGATTTTTTTTCAATAAAATAATATTACTTACCTGGGAATAATTAGACATGTCGTTTTGAAAACACATGTCCACTTAACCTAAACGCAAAGCAAATTTCAAGTGGGTCTCCTATTTTGCGGAACTCTTTAGCATGTAAGAGTTACTCCCCTTCAACCATAGTAGTCACTGTGACTTATCCCATGGTTTGTTATTTGTGGAGTTGGTTTGATTTAAATTTATTAGTTGATTTTCTTATTTTCACTGTTAGTAATTTTAGAAATTGAACATATCTTTTAGAAATGTAGATCATTTTCATCAAAATGTCAAGAAATTAATAACTATTTAAATTATTTTTTGGAGTCTTTGTTTATTTCGATTTTTATAATCCATGTTATTTGACTTTTAAGGAGTATATTGTTAAAGTTTTATCTAAGACAAATTAAGTCTGTATAATAAAATAACTTTTACAATAAACACTCTAGAAAGATTATGAAAGCGTTTACAATAATTTGAAAAAGAAAAGAAAAAATATCATATGTATGTATATAGATAAATATGTGTGTGTGTGTCTGTGTGTGTTTGTGTGCATATTTTATCTGAAGGATCATGTTTTTGTATTCTCCTTTATATTAATTGATTGTTTATTATGTATATATTAGATGTTTCGATGTGTAAATAAGCTTGTCTTACCTTATGCTTATTTCCCTGTTACTGTATGATTGGATATGCCAATATTGGATCTTGGTTAGTAGGGAGGTCACGAAATATCCTCCATAGCAACAACAAATTCAATCAATGGAATTGAATTCTTGAATAATTAATATACCTGCAAACCCCAACCATACAAACCCTCAAACCTCAACACCAACCCCTGCCCACACAACCATAAACACTAACCCAACCCTGCTGACCTAAACATCAACCACTGACACTGCCAACTCTAACCCCAACCCATCCCAACCCCTGCCTAACCCTAAACCCCAACCCAACCCCGGCTAACCCTAACCTTGATAACACTAAACTTAACCCTGATACCCCCACCAACCCTAATCCCGACCCCAACCATAATCCTAATCTGCCAACACAAAACCCTACCAATTCCTCTAACTTCTAACCCCTTAACCCGAAATCTAACCCCGATACCAACCTTATTCTTATCCTCTTAACCCTAACAAATTGAGATACTCAAAAAACATTAGCTTAAATTAATAATGGTATTTACGGCAAATTACTAAATAAAGTTATATTTTGACTTTTTCACAGTGTTGAGAACACTGTGGAACATGAAAGCGAATATTGTGCCACTTGTACTTGATACCTCTTGACCTGTCCCCAAAGGCCTAGAAAAGAATCTGGTTGAACTGAAAATCTGAGGAAAAACCGTGACCATCCAGTCTATAGCACTGTTGAGATCAACTATAAAACTCTGAAGAATCATGGAGACGTGAAGAGACAATGTCAAAGAGCCTCCATTGAATCTCCGTCTATGGCAGTGAATAATAATAATATAATATAAATAATAATAATAATAGAATTAGTAAAAATGAAGGACCAGGAAAACAGAGGAAGATTTTATACCATCCAGAATACTACAATTATGCAATCGGCTAGAATACTCAGAGTCCTGGAGACCTGAGGAGACTTGTTATTACTCAGACTTCAGTAAAATGCCAACAGCTAACGCTGATGTGAAAAACTCAAAAATCGAAAATGATGATGATAATAATCATCATTATTATAAGAGTCATCGTCGTCTTCATCAACAATATCATCAATTTATTGTATTTTATTTATTTATGTATTTATTTACTAAGTTGTTTATTTCACTCCCTAGGGATTGGATATGGCCTATATACTGTGAATAAAAAAAATTAAAAAATGGAATTTGTTTTTTTATTTACTCTTTCTGATATTTACTCTTTCTGATTCATGTTTCAATACTGTTCGGTCATAGTCACTAATCATTAGGTACCACCAGACCGTTTAGGTCATCTTGAATAAAACGGAAATAGATATTTCCGAACTTTGTTTATCAAAAATCTCGTTAAAAAAGATCGTACAGGGTTGTTACAAAGAAAATAGTTAATTCAAAGATCAAATTATCCGATTGGGGAAAATTACATCGTTATCTTAAAAAATAAACAAACCTATCCATATTACGTGCGAAAGGGTAATTTTCAGGCCGCGATTTAGAGAGAAAGAAATACATATTATTACCCCTCTTACAGTTATGCATCTAAGTACGGATGGGTGTAACGGACAAACTTTTTTAGCCAAATTTTTTTCTATTAAAATTAATAAAATCTTTAAAAACTTTAATATTACAATTTAAAATGAATAAAATCTTTAAAAACTTTAATATTACAATTTACTATGAATAAAACTTGAAAAACTTTAATCTTAAAATTTCGCAGTGAAATTGACGTTAAAAAATGTCTTCGGTTTTAGTATTAATTCTTAAAATCGAAAATAAAATGAAAATTTGAATATTTTTTCTAAGAGAAAAACTGATAAACAATCATTCAATATATTATTTTTATTCTAATTGGTCGTAAAAGTTAAATAAAATATTTTTTTTACGCTTAGAAAAACAAACTTTAGTTACCGAGAAGCGTCTCGTCATATGTCAGTTTTGCTCTTCCGTACATTCTAAGAATCACATATTACTATTCAACAATAAAAATTACAAATTCTTTTAAAAATATTAATCGAGCACGGATCGGACCAACTTTTAGTTCACCTGAATTCTAAAATTCATGTTTTTAAATATCCGTGAAAATTTTTGATTTTTTTCCACAGGAAAAAAAAATTTAATTTATTTCACGCAGAAAATAAAAATATTTAATCACACAAAAGATTGAAAATCTCGTAAAAATTAATTTCTTTAAAAAATTTTTTTTTTTTGACAATTTAATAGAATATAGTACATACCAATTACATAGAAAAAAACGTTTTCAAATATTAATATTATGACATTTTTTTTGCACTTTTTATTTCCGATTTCATTATTTTTTCCTAAAAAAAACTATAATTCGGTACGTTATACAATTTCATTGATATAGTTATTCAGACTATTATCTTTATAGAAAAAAAGTACCAAATTTTTTTTCCACATCATTTTTTTTTTTATCTCATAAAATAAATAGGGGGGGTGATAGACATCGTAAAAAAATATTTCCCCTAATATATTTTAGAAAAAAACTATTTCAGATGTATTTACATCCAATGGTAAACATTTATGGAAATTTTCGTGAAAATCGGACCATTAATTGATTTTTTCATAGAATTTTTAAAAATCCTCTTATCGTAACTTGTTTTTAGCTACGTTAAATTTCAGTTGATTTAACAGTGCAAAAATGAAAACATTGTTTTTCAATCATAATTTTCATTATTTTCGTATGCTGATAAAAAAATTAAAAAATCATCAGGAGTTTATTTAATGTTTTTTCTTTCGAATGGAAAAAATTTTTCAAGAAAATATTAATTTTTCTGCAAGTTTCATTGTGTTAAATGTAGGGGGGGTAAATTGCACAGGGTCAAATTGGTGGTACCTACTAATCATCTCTCATGTTTTTCTTTTCTTTTTTTACTTTTTTTTTTACTAAATTGGAAAATAACATCGATTAATATAGAGGACTACATCTGTTTTTTTTTAAATACAAATGTAAGAAAATGTTATAAATATCCAATATTTAATAAATTTAATTAGAATAAAGAATTTAGTATTCTAAAATGTCAGTAAATTCTATTGTCAACTTTATCACAACATAGGAACACACTTGTGTCATAATTTGTTTAAAATTGTGTTAAAAAGAATTAACAAGTTAAGATTAGTTAAAAACGAAGAAAAAAAAGGTAATTCATGAATTAATTGATTTTTAATTTTAAAGAAAATAAAAAAATAAAAAAAGTTATCTACTAGAACTGTTTGTCAATAAACAAAATGGAGGCAAATCTTAAGAAGAAGCAGACGACAGCTTTCCGAAAAATCAACAGCTATCTCTCGAAAATTAAAGACACATTTTCCTTTAAAGAAAAGGAAATAATATATTTTTAAGCAACAGCAACAACAAAGAATACTTTCTAACTTATTTGTTGTTATTTTACGTTTTTTCCCCAGGTGTAGAGTGGAATAATTATTTATTTCAATTTTCTCGCGTTAGCATTTCTTGAAATTAATTTTTTTTTAACTTCATCTTCATATGTTTATCTATTGTTTTTCCAGTATATTCTTTTTTCTTCCCCACTTCAAAATTACGATCAATCTGCTGACTTATCTAAAGAAATTATTCTGACGATTGCACGAAAAAGGTATTTTTTATTAATATTATTTTTTTTTTTAAATGTTCGTGACAGACATCAAAAAATGAAATAAGGCAAACACACTACCATATTATAATTAAGTTAAATTAATAGAATTTGTTTAGACAGAAGAATAATATCACTTACCTGGAGAGAATTGGAACTGTAGTCTTGAAAACACATATCTTCACCTGAACGCAAGGCCCAATTCAAGTAAGTCTAATTTTGTAATTCTTTAGCATGTAAGAGTTACGCCCCTTCAACCACAGTAGTCAGTGTGACTGATCACACAGCCTGTTAGTTGTGGAGTTGATTTGTTTTATATTTATTATTTGACATTGTTATTTTGACTGTTAGTAATTTAATAAATTGAATATATCTTTTAGAAATATGGATAATTTTCATCAAAATGTCAAAAAATTAATAGCTGTTTTAAATCATTTTTGGAGGGTTTGTTTCTTTCCATTTTTTACAATCCATATGTTGCTTGACTTGTAAAGAGCATATTATTAAAGTTTTATCTAAGATCAAACAATTCTGTATAATCAAATAATTGTATATACATACATACATATATATATATATATATATATATATATATATATATATATATATATATGTATGTGTGTGTGGTGTGTGTGTGTGTGTATGTGTGTGGTGGGGGTAGGTGTGAATGTGTGTTGTGTGTGTTTGTATACATATTTATCTAGTTATTATATTCTACTTTAAATTTATTGATTGTTTATTATGTATATATTACATGTTGCAATGTGTAAATAAGCCTGTTTTACCTTCTGCTATTTTCCATGTTACTGTATCATTGGATATGTCAATATTAGATCTTGGTGAGTGGGGATGTCATAAAATATCCTCTCTATCAATAACAATTTCACTCAATAGATTTAAGTACTTGAACAATTTTTTATACTCTTCATTCAATAGTAAGTTATCTGAATCTTTTGCAACCTTGTTGTCTATGGGTGCAGACCTGTAATGACTGAAGATGTAAATGTGGTACCTGTGTGATCTGGGACTCTGGTACTAAGTGGTCACATAACATGCAACACTCCACTTTCGCTGTTACTTGGGCTCAACAGTCAGGAAGGAAAGCCTGATCCAAGTGATCAGTTGGTCATTTCAAGTGCGAACACCTATACGGTTACGTCTTGACAGTATTCTTTAAATTATTCTCATGGCAAATACACCCCACTCCTGTTGATCAGGGTTATGGTATAGAAAAAATATTTGTATTGAGGAGTACAAATGCTGTTTTGAATTATTTTGTTCCATATCAAATAATGATATTACAAGAAACAATTTGAGAAAAGAGCAAAGAAAATGGAAAGAAATCAGTTAAATTTTATATTTGTAACATATTTTTCTGTAAGTGTTATTTGATGTTTAAACCTATTGTTTGTATCAAAGGTAAATATTTGTTTGTATTAAATTGTTTTCATTATTTATATTTGTTTTTAAATTTATTCATCATTTACTTGTAGTTTGTTTGTTTGTTTCCTAATTCCTGATTAACTTGTTGCTGTATTTGTTTAATAACCACTTATTCAGTTACAATATTGTAACTTTACCAAATAAATTTAAAAATTCAAATAAGTAGATAATAATTAATATGAAACCCAACCCTAACCCTAACCCTGACAATCCTAACACTAACCTTAAACCCTCACCCTAAACCCTAACAAAATGAGATACTAAAAATTAACTTAAAGTGATATTGACATTTTCGGCAATTTATTCAGTACATAGATTTATACTTGGACCTTGCCAGAGAGCTGAGAAAAATGTGGAACATGTAAGTGAAGGTTGTGCCAATTGTAATTGGTGCAATTAAAACAATACACAAGGGCCTGGAAAAAGTCTGGATGAACTGGAAAACAGAGGAAGAATCGACACCATCCAGTATACAGCACTATTTAGATTGGCTAGAATAACCAGTAGAGTCCTGGATACCTTAAGAGACTTGCCGTCAATTGGTGTCCAGTGACCTACTGGATAAGACAGGAATGAAAAATTCGAATGGAGTTAATAATAATAATGATGATAATAATAATATTGATGATAATAATAATAATAATAAATGTTGTCATCATCATCGTGATCATTATTTTCTTAATTTACTAATATATTTTTTACTTTCTATTTCTTTTTTTAAAGATGCCTTGCTCATTTTATTCTCTATGGTATGAACATGGCATATAAACTCTGAATAGAAAGGGAAAATACTTTCTAAAAAAAAGTGCATTTATTTTTTATTTACACTTTCCAAGTCCTGTTTCAATGATAATCAGTCATAAATGATGATATTAAAAGCAACAATTTATAAAAAGAAAAAAGAAAGAACGAAAGAAAGAAATAATCTAACATTTAGCTAAATTTTCTATCTATATATAACATATTTTTCTCTAAGTGCCATTTGATTTTAAAATCTATTGCTTGTATCTGAGGTATTCATTTGTCTGTATTTCATTGTTAATTATTCATATTTAATTTGTTTTTAATTTATTTTATGATGATAATAATAATCCTCATTATCTTAATCATCTTCATCATCATCATCATCAACAATATTATAATAGTTGTTGTCTTCATCAATATTATCATTAATTTGTTTTATTTTATATCATTTTATTTATTTATTTATATATTTAATAACTAAGTTGTTTATTTTACTCTTGTGTAATGAACTGTATCATTGAATATGCAAATATTTGATGTTGGTGAGTGGGGATGTCACAAAATAGCCACCGGTTGGCTATGGGTGCAGACTTGTAGTGACTGAGGATGGAAATGTGGTGCCAGTGTTCGGCACGTGGCGGTCATCTTGTTGAAAAAAAAAGTACATGAGAAATATATCGCCACAAGCTGCTTAACTTTTATTTCGAGGCCTAGGCTCTTGGGCAGTGTCGGAGAGGAGGAAAGGTAGAAAGAAAAGAGAGAGAGAGAGGACACTGTTAAATTACTGCGATCCCACTACAGGGACCAGAGGTCCAGTCCGTACCCTACTCATCCGAAAGTAAAAAGAGACCGGTATTTTTCTTCATCGTTCTACGTCACCACGTGACTTCTGGTTCCGGTCAACAGCCGAAACTTCCAGGTGACATTCAATTCTCCGTTCGGGGGTCACGCTCCGGTCAAATTCCCGACAACCTGTTTTATGCTCATCACTGTTTTTTAAACCTTTACTATCTCTCATTTCTTCTTCCTCTCTTTTCTAACAGTAGTCCTCGCAAAACTCCATCTCGCTTCTCGATACAATTTCCCGGTGAGATCTAACTCATTGCGACAATTCTATAGCTCAATGTATTACTGAGGAAGACCTCATTGCAGTGGTTTGAGCATTGTTACTCATTTACTGGCAAGTAGAGATTTATGCGCACAATTGGTAATTAACATCATTGTAAAAGACCACAAAAATGGCCATTCCATTTCGACCGATAGACTTGTTTCTTGATTCAATTTGCCGGTAAGATTTAATTCATTGGGACAAATCTATAGCTCAATGTATTACTAAAGGAGTCCTTATGACAGTGGTGGGAGCATTGTTCCTCATTTACTTGCAAGTAGAGATTTATGCACACAATTGGTAATTAAAATCATTGTAAAAGACCATAAAAATGGTTATTCCATTTCGACCGATAGACTTGATTATTGATTCATTTTCCTGGTAAGACCTAAGTTATTGCAACAAATCTATAGCTCAATGTATTACTAAAGAAGTCCTCAAGGCAGTGGTGTGAGCATTGTTCCTCATTTACTTGCGAGTAGAGGTTTATGCACACAATTGGTAATTAAAATCATTGTAAAAGACCATGTAAATGGCCTTTCCGTTTCAACCGATAGACTTTCCTTTCTATACAATGTCCCGGTAAGACCTAACTCATTAGGGCAAATCTATAGTTTAATGTATTACTGAAGAAGTTCTCATAGCAGTAGTGTGTGCATTGTTCCTCATTTACTTGCGAGTAGAGATTTATGTGCACAATTGTTAATTAAAATCATTGAAAATGGCCATTCCGTTTCGACCAATAGACTTGCTTCTCGATACAATTTCCCGGTAACACGTAAAACATTGGGACAAATCTATAGCTCAATGTATTACTGAAGAACTCCTAATGGCAGTGGTGTGAGCATTGTTCCTCATTTACTTGCGAGTAGAGATTTATGCGCGAAAATTGGTAATTAAAATCATTGAAAATGACCATAAAAATGACCATTCTGTTTCGATCGATAGACTTGCTTCTCGATACAATTTCCCAGTAAGACCTAACTCATTGTGACAAATCTATAGCTTTATGTATTACTGAAGAAGTCCTCATTGCACTGGTAGGAGCATTGTTCCTCATTTACTTGCGAGTAGAGATTTATGTGCACAATTGGTAATTAAAATCATAGTAAAAAACTACAAAAATGGCCATTCCATTTCGACTGATAGACTTGCCTTTCGATACAATTTCCCGGTAAGACCTAACTCATTGGGACAAATCTATATCATAATGTATTCCTGAAGAAGTACTTATGGCTGTGGTGTGAGCATTTGTCCTCATTTACTTGCGAGTAGAGATTTATGTGCACAATTGGTAATTAAAATCATTGTAAAAGACCACAAAAATGGCCATTCCATTTTGACCGATAGACGTATTTCTTGATTCAATTTGCCGGTAAGACATAACTTATTGGGACAAATCAATAGCTTAATGTATTACTGACAAAGTCCTCATTGCAGTGGTGTTAGCATTGTTCCTCATTTACTTGTGAGTGGAGATTTATGCGCACATTTAGTAATTAAAATCATTGTAAAAGACCACAAAAATAGCCATTCTGTTTCAACCGATAGACTTGCTTCACGATACAATGTCCTGGTAAGACCTAACTGATTGGGACAAATCAATAGCTCAATGTACTACTGACGAAGTCCTCATGGCTGTGTTGTGAGCATTGTTCCTCATTTACTTGCGAGTAGAGATTTATGTGCACAATTGTTAATTAAAATCATTGTAAATGACCATAAAAATGGCCATTCCGTTTCGATCGATAGACTTGCCACTCCATACAATTTCCCAGTAAGACCTAACTCATAGCGACAAATCTATACCACAAATGTATTACTGAAAAATTCCTCATGGCAGTGGTGTGAGCATTGTTCCTCATTTACTTGTGAGTAGAGATTTATGTGCACAATTGGTGATTAAAATCATTGTAAAATACAACAAAAATGGCCATTCCATTTCGACCGATAGACGTGTTTCTTGATTCAATTTGCCGGTAAGAACTAATTCATGGGGACAAATCCATAGCTCAATGTATTACTAAAGAAGTCCTCATGGCAGTGGTGTGAGCATTGTTCCTCATTTACTTGCGAGTAGAGATTCATGCGCACAATTGTAATTAAAATCATTGTAAAAGAACATAAAAATGGCCATTCCGTTTTTCGACCGATAAACTTGCCTTTCGATACAATGTCCCGGTAAGACCTAACTCATTGGGAGAAATCTATAGCTTAATGTATTACTGAAAAAAGTCCTCATGGCAGTGGTTTGACCATTGTTCCTCATTTATTTATTGGTAATTAAAATCATTGTAAAAGACCACAAAAATGGCCATTCCATTTCGACCAATAGACTTGCTTCTTGAGTGAATTTCCCTGTATGATCTCATTCATAGGGACAAATTTATAGCTCAATGTACTACTGAAGAAATTCTCATAGCAGTGGTGTGAGCATTGTTCTTCATTTACTTGCGAGTAGAGATTCATGCACACAATTGGTAATTAAAATCATTGTAAAAGACCACAAAAATGGCCATTCCATTTCGACCGATAGACTTGTTTCTTGATTAAATTTTCTGGTAAGACCTAACACATTGGGACAAATCTATAGCTCAGTGTACTACTGAAGAAATCCTCATAGCATTGCTGTGAGCATTGTTCCTCATATACTTGCGAGTAGAGATTTATACGCACAATTGGTAATTAAAATCATTGTAAAAGACCTACAAAAATGGCCATTTTGTTTCGACAGATAGACTTGCTTCTCGATACAATTTTTCGGTAAGACCTAACTCATTGGGACAAATTTATAGCTCAATATATTACTGAAGAAGTCCTCATGGCTGTGGTGTGAGCCTTGTTCCTCATTTATTTGCGAGTAGAGATTTATGCGCCAATTCTATATCTCAATGAACTTTTGAAGTAGTTCTCATAGTAGTCGTAGTAACATTATTCTTTATTTGGTTGCTTGTAGTGATTTATGTGCAGAATTGGTAATTCAAATCAATGTAAAACACAGAGAAATCGGCAATTCCGTTTCTACAGGTAGCCTCCGTTCTTGAGTTAATTTCTCTAATTAATTTGCCTTTACATTTCGATAGATCTTGGGTGTTATCTATTATATCAAGTACAATATTATTAAAGCCACAATGTTTAAATATCACACAGATTCCATTGGTGAAATTTAAATGTGTTTTCTATTTGAAAATTATTGTTGTAATTTTTATTATTAATTGTATAGCAAATAGAATCAAAATTTTATTTTAAAAGAAAGAAATGTAAAAAAATATTTTTTTAAATGTAAACCAAAATAATTAAATAAATAAATAAATTGTAATAAGAAAAATTTTACATTTCTAATCTTTAGCTTCTTTTTAGCATAAGGGCACGTTTTTAATTCTTATCTTCTTTTCCTTATTACCTTTTTTTAGGATAAAAAAGAAAATAAATTGAATGAATACATTTTATATCACAGTCACTTAGCTGGCAATCAAGAAATATCTTTTAGAAAAATAAAATCATATTTTAATTCATTCATGAGTTTATGGTCAGATTCCTCAAATAAATGAATATTATAATACACAAATTCTTAGCTTCTTTTATAGTTAAAATTAATTATAATCAGTGTAACATAAAGACTTTAAAAATATTCATAGAATAAATGAATTGTAGATTTTTCCTCTGACAAACAAGGATGTATTTTTAATTCTTAGCTTCTTTGTAAAAATGATTACATTTTTTTTTTTCAATGTAAATCAAAAGGCAATAAAAACTGATTTTATTTTAGAACAAAATATATTAATTTTTAATCAGTGTAACTCAATAATCTTTTTTTAGCAAAGTAAAAACTGTTTATGGAATAAACAAACAATTTCTATTTTGCTACAAATAAGGACATATGTTTGATTCTTGAATTCTTTTCATTGTTACATTTTTAGGGGTAACAAAAGAATTGAGAATCTGACATTTTTCTAATTCATGAACAAGTTTTATCTTTTTTATTTTATTTTATTTTTGGTTAGAGATGCTGCAGAGTTTGATGATAAATAATACCTAACAATATCTGTTTTTGTTTTGTTTTGTTTTTGTTTTTTTCTAAAGTAGGCAAAAAATTCAAGCTGAATTTGACTTCATACAATAAACAGAATTACAAATTTATATAAAATCCTCTATTAAACATCATGTATTGCAAACATCTTGTCAAATGATAATGATCTCTTTATCCCCCCCTCTCTCTCTCTCATATATATATATATATATATATATATATATATATATACACAAATTTAGGGAGAGTAAGATCCCTAATAAACCTCAAATTGTGGAAGTTCAAAAATTCTGACAAATGCAATGAATTTGGAAAGACTGCAAACCTCAAACATATTGTCACTGGTTGTGAGCATTTGCTGAAAATCTACCCATGGAGACATAATTAGGTGTTACAGATGATTTCTGGAACTACAAAAAGGTGTTTGGAAACTGCCAATAAAATTCCATACAGAAAATAATCAATTTTGTAAAAGAAACATTCTAGGAGTTACTTTCCAAAATAGTACAATTCCTCCTTGTTTGATTGTTGCATGGACTGGAGCATCACTGTAGATTTGGAACTTCATCTCACCTTTCCAGCTGAGATAAGATTATATGCCCAACATACACATCTTGTAATCTGGTCAGTTAATTCAAAAGAGGTTTACATGCCCCAAAAAGTTGAATCTGAAGACAATGACACCTATGTACCAGTCTTTATCTTGGTAATGACTAGAACCCAAAACACATGCTGGACTGTGATAAACTATGCAGAATTGTTACACTTTATCAAATCATTCATATTTTCCCTTGTGAAAAAGCAAAAGAAATTCAATTAAAAAAATAAAAATCAGGCTTCCTTGTCTGTGACTTTCAATCAGACTTGTTTGCACATATATCAATCTTACACAAATAGACAAAATACAGTTGTAGACATAGAAAGCATATATGCGTTAATGGTCATCAATTTAAGAAAATGGACACAATAAAACAAGTTCAAATCTTGGTGAGGCTATTGGTATTTCACTTCACACTAATGTCATTGGAAAAGGCATGACTCCACCCCACCCACCCCCTTACCAGCTCTGGGTAACATGGCTATCTAGCCTTGACAGAGCAATGAGTTTGGGGGAAGGAAATACTCTGATTTCAAAACCTGAGCAGTATTGTTCACAGAATATATTGTACACTGGTGTATTATTCTTCTGTAATCAGCTCATCTGAAAAGTCTGGTTGGTCCTATTCAAGACTTCACCATCATAAAATATATCACCTGTCTAAGTAGTCTAGTGGTTCACATATTTAATTAAACTATTGTTCACAGCAGGGGAGCTACTGTTGTATACCCGCTTCTGTCTGGGTATATATTATGGGGGGGGGGGGGTAACTTCATATTTAATAGTCTATTTCTTCTGTTATGGGAGATATTCAAATCTTACTTTTTGAATAGTTATCTTCATGGCTAGTATTTCTTCTATCTTCTGTTTCTTGTGTATAGCTGGGCTGGTATTCTAGTTTCTGTATTTCTTCTATTGGTCTGGTTCTGGCTTCTTCTAGCTTCTGGTCTTTCAAAATGCAGGTAAGGTTCTCTGGTTATGCCAAGGTCATCAGAGTTTTTAGAGACAAACTCAAGGCATAGGGTTTCGTGATCACATTTTATTAAAGTCAGGACCAGCCCTTAAATCTTAGGATTTCTCAACCGTGTGGGAGCTAAGCTGACCCCTTCTTTACATCATGAAGTCTAACAGCTAGGTGACTCTAAACTAAAAACTTCTCCCACAGTTGTGTCATGGTGGCAGGATGTCAGGGGTCGATTGATGTCACTGAATGCCAATCAACTTAACAGTTCAGATTTGAATGCAACAACCCTGAATTTACATCTATTTCTACACTAACCGTTTAAAAAGTAACAATATGCCCATCAATATATAACACTTACTACTAGATAATTTTTCTGTTATAATAGATAAGAATGTTAACCCTTTCTTTAAGAATTATAGGTATATGATTTCTTTCTCATTTCCAGAGTTAAACATACAGTACTACTGGGGGCAGGGATAGACATGTGTAAGGCACTACTTAAAAGTTCTGAAAATGTACATAAATGTAGTATAGACCTTTGCCACTACCTTTTCAGGAGCATCTTTTATCAACTCATAGTATACATGCAAAAGAATTGTGAAGAGTTTGTCAGTCTTCCATAGACAGCCATACAGTTTGATATAGAGCTATACATATTATAGGATCCAGGAGGAAGGGTTTAACTTACAAAAAAAATTAGATTGTTCCTCATTGGGAAATCAAAGCTATCAAGATATAGAATTTAAATTTGCAACCCTCAAAATAAAAAATAAACTTGTCTGATTAAAATAAATATTCACATTTGATTAAACATTATTAATTAGGTTTACAGATAATTCTTAAAGCTGAAGATTTGAAATAATTATATAGAAAAATAGTTTAGTTAGGACAATAAATCTGGACAAAAAATTAAAATATTTAATGCAAAGGTCTTAAGTGTCACTTAAATTTTAAAATATTTATCTTCAAAACTATGAAAATCATCACATAAGATAATATAAAGAACACATAATTGCTAAATCTCTTACGTGGATTATGAGTAAATTTTTAATTGACCAGAAAGATCATAACATTGTTTAGAAAAATTAGTAGAAAGGATTTTAGACATTTTTCCGTGAGTCTAGTAACAATCTAAGTCTTGACTTTCTTACCCCACATAGATGGGTAATTCAACTAGTAACTTATGAATCAATGAATATCTAAGATTACATACCAAATGTTTAATCACGTTTTTATAAATAACTTAAGGAAATGCTGAAAAAAAAACAAAAAAAAAAAAACAACTCATGATGTTTTTGCGCCACTAAATCATGAAACATAATCTGAATGGATTTCCAATTAATAAATCAGGAAATTCATTCCTCATAGATGATTATTGTGTATAAACTGTTTTTTTAGAATCTTTACTTACCACAGGTGAAAAAAATATCAAGTTATGTAGTCAGCCAAAGGAAATTGACTCAAAACATCATATCTCTGCCAATTTCTCAGGGCAAATGGAGAAATAAAATAAATATCAAATACAAAAAGCAAAAATTAAAAAGCTATGACAGCATTTTTTTTTTTAAAAACATTGCAACAATATGACTTTAATAAGGAATATATTTTTCTGATGATCTTGAAACAGTTTTTTGTCCTTTATATTTGGATGTATTACAAAACAAAGAAAACAGAATTTGTAAAATAATTTTAAATTCTCCAAAACAAATATCTGTGCAATATTCATTTGTATTTCTATCAAAAATCATTGAAACCCACTTCTCATTTGGGTTTTTTCTTTTTTCTTTTTTTTATGTGGAGAGGGCTTAAGAACAAAAATAGTAGCATTTGCGTTCTTGTGGAAGAACTACATTTGGCAAATTTTCCTCCAAATATCCTTTTAATGTTGACTGTTACTTAGTGCCCCAACCAAGAATTAAAAAAAAAAAAATAATACAACAAAAAAAAAACCCTTCAATCCCCAAACTAATGCTCTCGAAATGCGTCACCACTCATCTGTCAATGATTCCAAAAGTTTGATTAGTACCAAGGGGTAGGAACAGCCGAGTTGAAATAATTCTTTAGATCCAGTCTCAAACTGGTCAAAGAAGATAGCATTTATTAAAAATAATGATTATATCAATGATGATGATGATGTTAATGGTAAACGTGTTGATGATTTTTTTTAAATCCATTAATAATTATGACAAATATTCATTGATAGAATTCCAGTTTTAGATCAAAATGGACGTCATCAAGTGTTAAGATTTCATTGGGTCAATATTGATTTCCCTTGTTCACATCACATTCAAATATGTCATGGAATTTAGCTAATGAAACATAACAGAGATAAAGGAGTTTATTCTTTGCTTTTGTATCTTTTTGCTTTCATACATCTTCATTGAAGAAAAAGATATATCTATTTATTGATGTATGTAGGGATTTGTATTGTATGTGTATATAAATTTCCCCCAAGAGTCAATGTTTTATTGGATGCAAGAAAGAATAAAAGGAGAACCAAAAAGAAAAAAAAAGAAATAAATGAACCGTTAATAGTTCTGTTCAGTCTCCTACATCTGCATCACGATCTCCAATTAAATAGAGAAAATGGAAGGCAAGTGCCAGAAATGCAGTTCCCAATAAATCACCAATTGCAGTCAAATAAGGGATGGCAAAATTGTCTGGATCGTCTCCCTTCTTCCACATATTTATTACCATCCAGTTGGCAATATATAATAGTAAGGCAACCTGAAAAAGAAACATCACAAGAATTTTGAGAGAGAGCGAGGAAACAAGGATTTAAAGATTTAGATAGATATATATAAAACTATAATGAGTTTGGAATGAAATCTGATGAAAGAAAAATAAAAAGACAATTTTGTAAAATCAGATTAACATATTTCATCAGGATGATATAGGACTTCTGGCAAAAATGCCATTTTTTTTTCTTTCATATATATATATATATATATATATATATATATATATATATATATATATATATATATAGAGAGAGAGAGAGAGAGAGAGAGAGAGGGGGGGAGAGGGAGAGAGAGAGAAGTATAGAAGTATGAAAAAACAAATATTCAGAGGAGGTATTTATTTTTCCATATTTCTATACTTACATACCATCAGATTTAATTCCATTTTTATTTTATGATATATTATTGATGCTAAAATGTTAGTTAATATACAGGATGCAATTGGTATTGTTGTCTAAATTATTCAAAATGAAAATAACACTGACATCTCATTTTACCATATATATTTAACAAAATATCTACAAATACTATAAATAAGATTAATTGAAAAAACATTTTTTTTAAAAGAAAGAAAAAAGTCGCCTTCAACTACAGCCTCCAAAAGACTTTGGCTTTCATATAAAAATGCCAAGTAAATAACGGTTAATAACCTTTTATCACACATTCAACATACACTGAACATCTTTCATCTTTTACTCATACAAATATTCAATGTCCTGAAGAAGGTTTTAATTTTTTAAAAAAGAAATACTTAAGTATCAACATAAAGAGTTTCCATCGTTCATGACATCCTGTGTTTGTTTTCTCTAAAACAATTTCTCCAAATACTGTCAGATTAATTTCCTCATCGTACTTCCATATATAATATATATATATATATATATATATATATATAGCAAGGCAAGCAGTTAGCTGATATCGGCAGACATTGAAATATTTTCAACCTTAATCAGTTTAATTTGCAATTTCTCAAGTATTTCTGATCTAATCTTCAAAATATTTATATGGTTGAAAATAAAATAAAATAATCTTTCTAAATATGTAATTTCCATGAGTTTCTATCTATTGAATTATTTATTACAGCAATTTAAAACCGTATTTTGCTTTGAAAAGGTCAAAAAACCAAAAATATGAAATTTTTTTCGAAAGTGAAACCACTGCCAACGAAAGTTGACACAAGTTCCTTTAAAAAGTATAAGCTAAACAAAAAAAAGCATTATATTCTTAATAGTAGATAGTCTCAGAATTATTTCAATATATAGTATTTGATATTTACATGATGGTTAACCGTCAGGCTTTTTTATCAAACATTCAGTTTTGAACTTACGATATAGTATTAAAACGTTAACAAAATACATCACTACACACCGTCCAGACAAGTTTTGTTTTGTTTTTAAATTGATGTAAATAGGTATTCTATTTCTTGTATGTAATACAACATATCAAGTATTTAAAAGGATATTTTTAAGTTCTAAGTGATGTTATTTATTTAAATTAATACTATATATGTGTATACATGCAGTATTAAAATGAAAATGTTGAATAATCTTGTAGTAAACTTCTTTATTTTTTTTTTTTTAAATGTTGATATCTGTACCTCTTATTCTCTAAATAATGGATTATAGCAAGAGATACATACAATTTGAGTGCAGAATCAGGAAGAACTTATAATTTTACATAAGAATTCCAAGTTTTATTAAAATTGCTCCAAAAACAAAGAAATGGTGAAGAAAATACTGAATTTCTTGTTTTGAATTAGTCCGTGATTTGAAATATTTTTTTTAACAAAATCATGTCCATTTTTGTACCCCCAATTTCGGGGCTTTAAATTCTCATAACTTTTGAAGCACTGGAGATATTTGCATAATTCAGACAGTTCTGAACTCCATTTACTCTATATAACTAATGTGATTAAATAACAATAACCTTAAATAAAAAAAATCGGTAATTTATGAGGAAGTTCGTCCCGGTCCCCTGCCTCCGAAATTGCTGCCTGGTGAACTATCAAATAACAACCCCAACTAGTACCGCTACAGCGGTGTTACTTGAAAGAAAACAACCAACTCAAATAACAACCCAAACCATTGTATCAGCGCCTATTTGAGGGGGGGGGGGTCTTTTTTGTCTTAATTCTTGTTTATTTATTTTTTCCATTCGAAAGAAAAAAAACGTTTTTTGTCGTAATTCTAATTTTTCTTTTTTTATCGTAATTCTTATTATCGTAATTTGTCGTAATTCTTGTTTATTTATAGAAATTTGTCATATTTCTTGTTTGGATAGTTTTGAACAGACTGAGATAGATATTTTCGACAGTATATAGATAGATAGATAAACACAAAACGATATAGATAGATAGGTAAACAAAACGATATAGATAGATAGATAAACACAACGATATAGATAGATAGATAAACACAACGATATAGATAGATAGATAGATAGATAAACACAACAATATAGATAGATAGATAGATAGATAGATAGATAAAGACAACGATATAGAGACAGATAGATAAATAGATAAAGACAACGATATAGAGACAGATAGATAAAGACAACGATATAGATAGATAAACACATAGATAGATAGATAAACACAAGGATATAGATAGATAGATAGATAGATAAACAAAACAATATAGATAGATAAACACAATGATATAGATAGATAGATAGTAAAGAAAACGATATAGATAGATAGATAGGTAAAGAAAACGATATAGATAGATAGATAGGTAAAGAAAACGATATAGATAGATAGATAGGTAAACACAACGAGATAGATAGGTAAAGAAAACGATATAGATAGATAGATAGGTAAAGAAAACGATATAGATAGATAGATAGGTAAACAAAACGATATAGACAGATAGATAAACAAACAAATAGATAGATATGAACAAATGGAAATAGATAGATAGATAGATAGATAGATAGATCCACTGAAAGAAAAACAAATGTCACTTCGATGAATTACAAGTAAAAGAAAAAATGTTTTAAAAATTAAAAATATTTAGATATTCTTGTTTATTTAAACTAAAAACAAGACATTAAACAAACATGAATAAAAGAAAATCTGAGTATTTAGATAATCTTTTATATAAAAAAATGTCAGGTCATTTTTAATTAAAAAAAACTTTTTTTATGGTAAAACAGTCCGTTTTTTTCTATCTATCTATATCGTTTTGTTTATCTATCTATCTATATCGTTGTGTTTATCTATCTATCTATATCGTTGTGTTTATCTATCTATCTATCTATCTATATCCTTGTGTTTATCTATCTATCTATCTATCTATCTATATCCTTGTGTTTATCTATCTATCTATCTATCTATCTATATCCTTGTGTATCTATCTATCTATCTATCTATCTATCTATCTATCTATATCCTTGTGTTTATCTATCTATCTATCTATCTATCTATCTATATCCTTGTGTTTATCTATCTATCTATCTATGTATCTATCTATCTATCTATATCCTTGTGTTTATATGTCTATCTATCTATCTATATCCTTGTGTTTATATGTCTATCTATCTATCTATCTATATCGTTGTGTTTATCTATCTGTCTCTATATCGTTGTGTTTATCTATCTATCTATCTATCTATCCTTGTGTTTATATCTATCTATCTATCTATATCCTTGTGTATATCTATCTATCTATCTATATCCTTGTGTCTATCTATCTATCTATATCCTTGTGTTTATATGTCTATCTATCTATCTATATCCTTGTGTTTATATGTCTATCTATATCCTATCTATCTATCTATATCGTTGTGTTTATCTATCTGTCTCTATATCTATCTATCATCTATCTATCTATCTATCTATCTATCTATCTATCTATATCGTTGTGTTTATCTATCTATCTATCTATATCGTTGTGTTTACCTATCTATCTATCTTTTGTTTCCTATCTATCTATCTATATCGTTTTGTTTATCTATCTATCTATATACTGTCGAAGATATCTATCTATCTCAGTCTGTTCAAAACTATCTAAACAAGAATTAAGACAAAAAAGAGCCCCCCCACCTCAAGTAAGCGCCGATACGATAGTTGGGGTTGTTATTTGAGTTGGTTGTTTTCTTTCAAGTAACACCGCTGTAGCGGTACTAGTTGGGGTTGTTATTTGATAGTTCACCGGGCAGCAATTTCAGAGGCAGGGGACCGGGACGAACTTCCTCATAAATTACCAAAAAATCAAATGGGAATGCTAATATATATAAAGTAAGTCGTTGGGGTGGCCTAATGTCAGTATCAGCCAGACAGCCAGGGAGTTTATCCCCTTTTCACTAGCGCTAGACCAAGGACATTATTTTAGCACCTGAGGTGGAGCGCCACACCTACCATCAGCTTCTCATTTTACTGCACAGATCCCTGTGCTACTCATATGCTGAGTTGATGAGGGTCGGTATTGAACCAGGAACCTTGTGATTCCTAGCCGAACGCTCTACTCACTGAGCATGCATTCTCTAAATATATTTCAGGAAAAAAAAAGGTAAAATAATTTACCTGTAGAAGAGCCGCTGATAGGTAAATAGTGGCAAAAATAACTGTAACAGTAGTGTGTCCAGCCATCATAAAAGAAATGGTATACATGAAGATGAGGTGACCAGGAATCACCAAAAACAACAGCACCCGAGAAGATCTAGAGCTGACATCTGAAAAGAAAATATTCCAGGTTTTTAAATCACAATAATTACATATTCAGATAATTATTAAAAGCATTAGTAATTGTTCTAAAGTGGATATTGATCTGAAAAGGATTTTTTTCCCAGTATAAATTTGTAGTATTGTCATTGACTTATAAAATTTAATTGCATCAAGTCTCCAATAAGAACCCCAAATCCTCGATTAATATAAGGTTTACTTTTGTCACCAGTAACTTCTGCTCTCCAATTATTTGTAAACAAACCAAGACAATTTTAATCAGAGGTTTATGGAGATTTGCACTTATGATAAATTGAATAAATAGTTAGTTCATGTTATTAGCAAACAAAAGACACATTTTTATATTAAAATAGTTTTTGGGTACAAATGCAGAATAGCATACTAGAGAATCTCTAGTATGCTATTGTCAAGAGATATCATTCGAAATCACATTTTACGTATGAATAGCAGTAGGTACTCCCCAGGTAGTCAAACCCTAACCCTAATACTAATGTCTCAAAGATTTTGGGTATTTCCGTGAAATGTAACATTAAGACATTGCAGAAAAAAAATTGAAGAGCTAACTGGATTATTAGCATGGAAATTCTGTTTCTACTTCATTCATTACTATACATATGATGTATCTACAATTTTGAAACTCTTTTGAAAGGGTCCAAAAATTTAAGGTAATATCAATCCTTTGAAAGTCTCTCCCAACTGAACGAAATGCAATTCCTTTCCCAACCGAACACGCCACTCTCACTTCAAATAGCAGTCATCAGACTTCACTTGCCATCCAAACACTTCCTTCCTCACTCGCCCTGTCAGCGACAGTCAGTCTTTATTTCTGCTCGTTCGGATGCACTTATGCAAATTCGGATATACTTTATTTGGGTCTCTACTAACAACACCTCAGCTACGAGGAGGTAGCGAGTTCGACTATCCGTAGCCGCTCGCCACAGGCCAAACATATCCTGACGCGCTTTGTTTGTAGGGGTTGGGAATCCACTTGTTCATAGGGCTGCCATTCAGTCTCGTCACAGAAACTTAACTTTATATTTTCTAATAAATATAAGAACTACTTTCTTTAATAACATTTCAAAATATTCTTTGAAAAGGTTTAAATTTGAGTAAATTAAGAAAATTTACCATTTTAGGAGGATTTGGGCAAGAATAGAATATTTTTCCTGATAAATTTATTTTTATTTTAAATTATAATTACTAAAAGTTATTAAGAAAAACTTCAAAAGATTTGTTTACCTGAACCACAAAAAGTCTTGAATGGATTTGAACATCCATTAACTATGTTGGCTGGTAAACGTCCTGGCATACTAACTTTGTGTAGTCCTGTCGACAAACGACTTGCTTGTACAGCTACTAAATTTCCACCAACACCTGTGAAATAAAAAAAATGCTCATTTTGAAAAAGAAAATTAAAAAATATTCTAAAACATAAAAAGAAGTATAAAAATCATGTTATTCTATTGTAAAATTAGTCAATGTACTTAACCTTACATTATGTATAAACTAGTAAATAATGAAATTAAATATCTAATCTATCTTATTAGCAAGTTCAAAAAGGAAACAACATACATGCTGTTCCACCTATAATCATAAAAAGAGGCCTCAATGTCAAAGAGTTTTAATGCTGTAGAGTTTGGTAATTAATAATATCTAATAATATCTGTTTACTCTAGAGAAGGCTTTGGAATTTCTCCATTCTATACATGTATACTACCAAGTACAAGTATGGTTAGGTAATGTTTTTTTACAGTCCATCAAATGGAGGTGGCAGGTAATTGATTGCATCATGATACCACAACACAAATGATGAACATGCTACTAGCACCAGAAAACCGTTTTAAGTTGGTCCTGTGCAACTGAAAATGGATTGCAATACAACTGTATCTGCCTGTGCTAATTCATCAGTGTTTGAAGATGACAGTAAGACGATAGTTAATAATCTTTTTGATGAACCCTAAAAGGTGTTTAATTCACTGTTAAAGACAATGCACACATTTTTTTGAAAAAGGCGCATGACAGGACACAGCACAAATATTTTGTTATACTTTTAGTGGAATGTTTAAATGTATATCCGACTTTATGTGGGGTAGCCATAGTATATCTTATAGTGATAGCAATGGGCATAGAAGTATATATTACTTGTATATTTTACTCCGTTACTCCAGCAGTCAGGTTTTTTTGGGTTTTTTTTCCAAATATTAAATGGGCCTGCAATTAATATCTTTTATGCTCATACTTTTAGTACATGATGTACATGCAATTTCACTTTTATTTAGTTATCATAGAACAAGCATGTGTATCTGTATCTTGGTTATATTATAGACTTTTTTCTTTCAATTTGAAACATACTGTGGCAATAAAGTTAATACTATAATTTGATTATTGATATATCAATAAATAAAAATACCTTTACCCCTAATGGATCTGAAGAAGAAACATCTCAAATTCTTTACAACACATCCTTTTAAATCTCTTTATATAATGAGATTATGTGGCATCTCTGACTCTAAAAGTTTTATCAATAACTAGATCAAAAAGGCAATTTTATTTAATAAATCAATAAATAGATAAATGAATTTAATGTAATAAGGTTGAGAAAATATGTACAAATTTTTGGGAAACTAGAATTCATAGCAGCATTTGGTAGACAAGTGTACATCTATTTATACATATATAAAGGGCAGTTAGTGTGTATGTATTTATGTCCAGATGAAACTACAAAAATAAAACAATCAATGAATAAACTAAAACTATATACACATTAAATATAGCTGGTTGTTGCTTTTTGAGCAAAAATCATGAAGATTTTATTTATATTCAAACAAATTTAAAAATTAAAATATACATAGAAATAGCATTGAAATTCTATTAAAAAATATCCAGCATTTGTGCATCTCAAAAATAAACAAATCAATACATCAGGTACTTTTATCCCCCCCCCCTCTAGCCAACTGATACTGGGTAGCTGCTTCTAGTATATAATATGGGAAAGTGGATAACACATTATAAACGAAATTACTAAACATATGAATATTAATAACTATCCTCAAACAAAATGTCAGCCCCAGTGAGCTAATGAAAATGACTACTCAAAAACTGTGATTGCCTCTCATCTAAGCTAACCGGTGATTATTCTGAGTAACTACTCACCTATTTGGCTTCAAAAATAAATTAACTAATCACACAGTAACAGAAATTATAAAATCTGCTTTGCATTGAACTTTATATATAAAGTCTGTAAGAAACAATCTTAGAATTGTCTCTTTTTCATTTTTCTTTACACATTATCAACAGCAAAATCTTTTAATTCTTTTTAGTTTTGTAGATTAATCACACAAATGCATTCAAATCATTACAGAATGAAGAAACAATTTTTTAACTCATTATCACTCAGTACAATTTGAAAAAAAAATTTTTTTCACCATTGATTACAGGCTGAAATACTGCAATTCCATGATAATTAGCAACTGTAAAATCCAATATAAGACCACCAACACTATAAAAAAAAGACAAGGTAGAATTTTTAATAACATCACTTTAATAAAACATACAGTTTTGTCCAAATAACAAATACATATTTATATGTAATGGATATTAAGTGTTTTAGTGAAGTCAAAATACAAACTTTAAAACAAAGTTATCAAACATTATAAAAGTCGAATGACTTAAAAAAAAAAAAAAAAATATTCTAATCTAAAATAGTTTTTAATAAATATACATGCCTCTATTTATGGAAAATGTGCATAAAATCTTTTGTTTTATTTTTAAAGATAAAAATTCTTACCTACTGATGACCATAGCAGAAATTACTGGTGTCCATCCTGAATATATTACTTCAGAGGTATACTTATTTTTCAAAGAGACCCATATCCAAAGTGGTGTTATTAACAAAAATGAAATTATTATAGACGGACTTAACCACAATTGTTTTTCTGAAATAGAAGAAATATCATTTAATAACTGTTTTACATCATGAATTTCCTTTTGTTATCAATTGTCTTTATTTCATAAAATGTATGGCATTCTTAAAATAAAAATATAATTTCCAAAGTACATTTTTTGATTAACTTATATTTTAGAACAAAGCCAAAGGATATCTGTCAGAGTAACCTTGGTACTTGCATATATTATTGCATGTGTGACTGGTTAGTGGTGATGAACAGTGTCAAGCTTCTGGACGGAAGAAATATGGTAGATATTGAGAAGTAAAAGTTGATTGAAATAGTGAAATATGCTGGGTGGGATTGAACTCAAATCTAAACTAAGTAAGATTGAGTAAAAACCAGTATAAGAGAGATTCGCTCTTCCCCATGTCTGTCAAGGTTGTCTCTAGATTTTTCATTCACTTTTTATCAGAAGATCACAAGGGAACATTCTCATTTTCCTAAAATATTTTAAAAGATATAAACATGGAGTATCAATAGATAAACAGGATAATTTGGAAGGTCTAAATTATGATTCCTGTCAGAACGCATATTTACCTGGGATGAGAAAATGGGGGTGAAATAAATATTTTGTTAAAATATTTATGACTAAACTCAAGATCTTGAAGTGGACTGTTATCTTAGGGCCACTTGTTGAATATCAGAGATATTAAGGTGTTTATTTTGTTTTAGGCTGAGGAGAAATGGACACAGTGTAATCTTGTCTTGTTTATAAAATGATTATGAATGATTTTGTGATATAGAAGTAGCATTCCCAGTTATTTAATCACTTTAGTTATATAGAGCTTTGTAAATGGAGTTCAGAACTGTTTGAATTATGCAAATATCCCCAGTGGTTCAAAAGTTATGAAAATTTAAAGCTCTGAAATTGGGGGTAGAAAAGTAGACATGATTTTGTTAAAAGAAATATTTCAAATCACGGACTAATTCAAAACAAGAAATTTAGTTATTTCTTCACCATTTCTTTATTTTTGGAGTAATTTTAATAAAACTTTGTATTCTTATGTAAAATTGTATGTTCTTTCTGATAATGCACAAAAAATTTCATGTATCTCCATGCTTGAACCCATTATTTGGGGAATAAAAAGTAGGGATATCAAAATTTTTTTTAAAGTTTACCACAAGATTATTCAAAATTTTCATTTTAATAGGGCATATATATACACATATATAGTATTAATTTATATAAATAGCATCACTTTGAACTTAAAAATACCTTTTTAAATACCTGCTATGGTGTATTACATACAAGAAATAGAATAACTCTTTATATAATTTTATTTAACAAAGCTTGTCCATGTACAGCTTTGTTTATGTGTAATAATACCGTTTTAACTCACCGTAAAAAATAATTTGATGGTTAAAAACACATTAAAGTTACATATTTAGAAAAATTATTTTCTTTTCTTTCCAACCATATGAATATTTTAAAAATTGAACTAGAAATAAGCGATGAATTACTATTTAAATTGGTATGGTCAGGATAGACGACGCGTAGCTGAGAATTGTTTATGTTCGAAAGACAAGTAAATTTGAGGGTTTTTTTTCAAAGTTTCAAAGCAAATCCCTGACATTTTTATTTCACACATTATATATGAAAATAATCCTAAGAATGTCTCCTATTAGGCATATAGTGCTTCTTTTTTTTTTTTTGCTTATATTTTTGAAGATATTGCTTTCAACTTTGTTCTATTGTGGTTTAACACTGAAAAGGTCGGAAAAGAAAAAAACAAGTTTCCACTTGTACTTAAAAGTGTCTCCTATTTAATTATAAAATATCAAGAATATTGATAAAGATTAACCACTTTGATTTTACAAATAATGTAACGCATTAAAATTCAGATACGGAAAAAAATTATATAAGGCATTTTCGCCTGTTCAAAGACAAAATACCGATTTAACACACTGTAAAAAATAATTCAATAGATAAAACACATACCAATTACATATATTTCCTTTTCTTTCCAACCATACAAATATTTAAAAATTGGACCCAAAATATGCTAGTAATTACTTTTTTAAGCCGATAAGGCCAGAATTACAAGAGATTGTTTGCATTTGAAAAATTGTCTATGTCCAACGATTTAATGAAACACGCTGTTATTGCTAATAGAAGGATATATAAAAAGGTTGTCTGGGCAGATCTAATCTGTTCAGTTCAGGATGGAGTAGCCCTGAGAAGTGCAAGTTACTGCTAGAGAGTAGTGGGTCTGTAGACAAGGCTGAGCAGAAACTAGACAAGAAATGCGAAGACTGCTAGCTTATTCTTCTACTTGGTTTCTTATCAACCCTCAAATTTAAAGGAAGTAATTTTCTTTTAAGAACTCTAGTACCATTCATCACACAAGCCAAAATCAAAGCATACAAAAAAATGTATTCCAGTTATATAAAAGTATGAATTTCCATCATTGAATTTTGTCTGTTGTTTGTCTTCTTTTTTAATACTATGATTGAAAACCACAGCCTGCTGATTTGAATCATAAGATTTTATTGGCAGGTACACAACCCAATCAGTGAAAGCGACATTGTATAAATTGAGGTTTTGTTGAGGGATCAAACTACCCTCACTAGACAAACAAGTGGAGTGTCATACTTGGAGAAGAATAAACACCTAATTGAACAGTGAAGTGTCACAGTTTGACTTAGATACATTTTCACATATATACTTTATATCTTTGTATATTTGTATATTTTAGGCAAAATTAGACTTTATTCATCAACATAATCTTCTTCTAGGGTGATACACTGATTCCAATGCTTCTCTAACATTTTGATGACTTTTTTGTAGAACAATTTGTCTTTGGCCTAAAAATACACCTCAGTTTCCAATATTATTTCTTAATTGGAGCCAAATCTCTTTCCCTGGAGCATTCTTTTGAGGTTTGCAAACAGCCAGTAGTCGCTGGAGAATAGGCTGTGTGCGGAAGCAATGCAAAGTGCTATTCTTGTAATTTTGCCATCATTGCGATTGACTTGTGATATGGTGCATTGTCTTGGTGAAAGAACACTTTTTTCTTCTTCCTTTGTGGCCATTTTTTGGCGATTTCTTCCTTCATGTGCACCAATAATGCTACATAATATTTGCTATTGATGGTTCTTCCTTTCTTAAGGTAATTGATGAACAAAATACCTTGTGCATCCCAAAATACAGCGGCCAAAACCTTGCCTGCTGATATTAGCATCTTTGGTCACTTTGGATGACTTTCACCTGCTGCTGTCCACTCAGCTGACTGCCAATTTGACTCTGGAGTGAAGTGGTGAATCCATGTTTCATCCATTGTTACATATTTATGCAAAAACCTCTTTTTGATGCATTGAAACAGTTGAAAACAACACTCTGAATCATCGACACGTTATTGTTCTTGATCGAATGTGAGCAACCACGGCACCCACTTTGAACACAGCTTTCTCAGTGACAAATGTTCATGCCAAATGGTGAATACACTGCCTTCTGATATCTTCAACTCTTCTGCTATCTCACGCAACTTCAATTTATGATCAGCCAAAATGAATTTGTGGAGATTTTTGGTAATTTCGGGGACAACTGCCTAATTTTTAGCGACCTGAGTGTTCAGCATCATTTGTGTCTGTACAACCGCGTTTAAAATCAGCATACCACCTCTTAACCGTTGTTTCCAATGGAGAATAGTCCGAATAACACTTATCAAGCCATTGCTTTGCTTGAACAGTATTTTTTCCCATCAGAAAGCAATGCTTTATCAACACACAAAATTCAGATTTTTCCATTGTTTTGAAAATTTGCAACAGTAGCTTCACTTAAATAACTAATTTGTAAACTAATAATCCAATTGGGCTCAAATTGCCATTTAAAGGTTAGTACTTTATAAAAATAATAAGGATTTTTTATTAGTGTTGCCATTTATATGTCAGGCCGGGACTTATCGAGTGATGTCTTATATAATATTATTTGTATATACTACTTAAAGCATAGAATTTCCAAAGATTCCGCTAACCAATCTAACAGGAGTAAGAACTAAGGTAATAGTCTGTCAGAAAGTAATGTAATCATTTGATATCAGGTAGGAACTTGTTTCTTCCTTGAAAGACTAAACCATTTGAGATATTTTCACTATTTTACATTGACTAAGTAGTTTAGGGTTTGTCAAAAAAAATAGCCAAAATAAGAAGAAATTAAAATCATTTAATTACTCACCAATTGAATGAAATAGAAGATGACTGATGCCAGATAATAAGGAGAGTGTTGTCAAATCACCTAAACTGGCTGCTATTGGTGTTGCCACATTATCTGGATTGATGTTACACTTCCGGGACAAGAGTATCACAAGTACCATCACAGAACCTACACAAAAATAAGAGAAAAATAGAAACATCTACTTTTGGTAAATTTCAAGAAGATTACAATATTTGCTAATTCTATAAAGATTAGGATTTTTTTAAATCAACTTCTGGTGAGCCTTGAACTTATATGTCTTAATATTGAGAGTCTAATTCTAATTGATGCTGCTCAGTTAATGGTTGAACAATTTTTAATTTAATAAGATAAATAAAAGAAACTAATTGTTACCATTATTTTTAAAGTGTGCACGCAATCTATGTTCAGTACAACGTGAACAGATAAATGAATTTTTTCTTTTTAATTATTTTTTACAAAAATGTATCTAGTCTAATTAAAAATAAATATATTAAAAAATGTTCAATTTTGTGCTCAAATCTTCAGAATTATAAAAATTATAATACAAAACTTTCAGCCACATAAAGTAATTAATATGAATGAATAAATGAATGATGGACAATTTTACTAGAATGAAATTTTGATTTATTTGATTTTTTGTTTTCAAACGAATGAATATACAAAAGTTAAAGGAAATGTATATCAAGCTTATTTTAAATAGGTATGTCTTTAGATTCTAACTGTTATTTTGTTTGTTTGTTTGTTTAAGAAATGAATAACAACTGAAGCAAAGGTGACACAAGTGTTCCGATTTCAATGAAATTTTTTCATGAAACTTCAGATTCTAGATTAAACTAACCACATTAAAAGATCAACCTTTTTGTATAAGATGGAACTAATTTTAAAAACATGAATTAACATTTAGACACATTACCAAAAATTACTCATTTGAAAAAAATTACATTCGTCATTAAAATAGTGACATAGTTCAAAGAAGCCTGTAATAAAAACTCATTATTACACAATAAAATGAATTATATCATTATAAAGAGGGATGATTAAATTTTATTTAAATATTAATTTCATAAATATAATCTCAGAAAGAACTGAGATATCGTAAGTTAAAATTTTAGGAAATTTCACTGTTTTAACTTGTTTTTGCACTTTTGACAAGTCAGTTTGAGATATCTAGTATTAGTATAGAAAATTTAAATACTAGACAAAGTAGTTTCCATTTCCCTTCACACTGTTGGGTTATCTTCCCTTGCTGCAGTGTTCACCGACAGGTGGCATGAGTATTTGGCCAGAAGCCAGGAAATCTGAATTCCTGTCTCTTAACTTTCAGCTATACATGGTCTAGGCGCCTGCTGACTCTAACACTTAGGTAGGGGGGCTTTTCCCACCCTCAACAAGTTACCAGTAAGTGACATTCTCTACGACGCAATTTGTATGCCTATTTCCTCATATTACATTTATGTATCTGTTTTGTATATCTTTGTCTTGCATGTGTTTCTCCGTCACTTACAAAATAAATATCATTATTGTTTTACACCTTTTTCGGAATGTTTTTATGTACACTCATGTACCTAACACTGGAAGGTTACTTTAAGCCTTCCAACTTTAATATAAGAACGTTACATCCCACACTGGTGACTCCCGACTGGACAAATTTTGTCAAACACGCTTTAAAAAGATTTTTTTACCAACAGTTATTCTGTAATTTGGACCTGTTGTGTCCCGACAAAAAAGAAAAGAAAAAGAAAAAGACTTTTTTTATCAACACAAACTTTTGAATTAATGGTGACACCCAAAATATATATTTTTTTAGACAAAAACAAAAACAAAAACAAAAACAAAAAAAAAACAAAGACTTCTGAGCACCAGATACTACTATTCATCACCCGGGCATAGTTTTCTACCCTCACTCAAGCACTTCAACTATGACTCTAGTGGGAGCACATGTGAATGGGAGTTCTTTCCAACCACAAGGCGACACAACAATTATTTTTCCTGCTACTACACACACAGGTGAAACGTACATCTGAAATTATTCATTTCCAAACTTACGGTATATTATGCCCCCCAAACACAAAATGCCTGACTTTAGTCCATCAACTTGACATGGAGTTTTTACGAATGACAAATTCAACTCTCATCAGTAATGAAGTGTGAAACACCAGTTGTTTCTTAAAACAAAAAAAAAAAAAAAAAAAAAACAAACACAAACATCTTTTTTGAATTGTGAAACACCAATTGCTTCTAAAGAGAAAAACAATTTTTTGTGTTGTGAAGCACCAGTTGCTTCTGAAAAAAAAAAATTTTTTTGCAACAGGAACTGTTTGATGTAGCCTGCCGGAATCCCAGACATTATTATAATTTAAAAAAAAAAAAAAATTTTTCATTACCACTGTCAGCTATCTTTAATGTACATTTTATGTATATGTATTTTTCCAGTCATATGCTCTGCATCTTAAGGGGAGAATATTGTTGGGTTATCTCCCCTTACTGCAGTGTTCTTCGATAGGTGGTGTGAGTATTTGTATAAATATCATTATCATTTTACACCTTTGTCAGAATGTATTTATGTACACTCATGTACTCACGCTAGAAGGTTACTTCCAACTTTAATATAAGAACATTACACCCCACAACACTAATGCCTTTAGGAAATGCATGAATCCATCTATTCTTGACACTAATACATTATTCTATGTACTAGACATGAGACTTTGATGAGTTATGGTGCACCTGTGCACTGTACACAATAAATTTCATTATCATTATCATTTAATGCCAAAGCCATCCTTGTATAAAAACAGTAGTAGTACTATTTAACCCGTACTTGGGGGTGAGAGGGTTCATGTCTTTCCCAAAGGTATTAGTTCAAAAGTGAACGTAAAAGCACAACTGGAGTTTGAACTCGCTATGATGTCACAGTCCAGCACATTATAGCCACTACACCCTGTGACTCCCACAATGATATTCATTACCTTCTAAAAGAATTTTGCAAGATATCACTTCAAATATTTTTTCATCCTTTTTGTATTTAAAGCATTAAATCCAAATTTTTCTTCCTTATCAGAGTTACACATTTGTGAAACTGCAAAGAGAAGTTTGATTTGGTTTCTTTGTTTAATGACATATCAACCTTCATGGGTTATTTAATGCCAAAGCCATAATTATAGAAGAACAGTAGTAGTACTATTTAACCCATAGCTGATTAGGGGGGTTCATAATTTTCCCATGGGTATTAGTCTGAAAGTGAACATAATAGCATGTTTGGAGTTCAATATCACTTACTACAATGTTACAGTCCAGCATTTTAGCCACTATGCCCACAAGGACTCCTCTTGCATAAAATATGAAGCTAACTTTTTTGGAACAAATTATTTTTTTTTCTCTTAAAAAACAAAACCATGATAAAAACTGTACAATTATCTTTTTTTTTTTTAAATCTAGAAGGAATGACATCAGCCTAACAAGAAAGTAGCAGTAGTCAAAATAAATGAGAAAATAAATAAAATAAAACAGACTGTGTTGACATGCCAATCAATAGACTGTTGGGGGGGGGATATGAATCACTTCATTGTGGTTAAGCCACTTTCCCTATTTCCTAATGCAGCAGTGTGTTTATGATTGGATTTTGTCTTTTGCTGACAGACTATGACAGGAAAAGAAAAAAAGCCACAGGCCCAAATAAGGAAAACAAATTTATGTTTCTCTTACAGCAAAAGCCTGAAATAGAAATAAACTAATTACATTTCCTATTATAAATGACCTGGCTATACATTTACTTATTTACAATAACCAATGCTTATTCAGGATGTGGTATCATTTTTTTAGAGGGGGGGGGGGTCAATTCTTTTCCCAAGGTCATTAGTACAAAATAATTTAGGCAGTCAGTGCTATAATGAAAAATAATCATATTAGTCTGTAAACAAACCAGAGAGAGATTCTTAAGCATACTAGGAATTTAGTAAGTTCTGCTGTTCTTAAGTGGTTACCCATCTAAGTACTGAGCTTGCTCATCCTTGCTTAACTTCAGGATTTGGTGCTTTAAGCCCGACTTAACCATAAGTTAGCTTATAAAATATTTTATAGACTGACCTCTATACTGTGCACTTTTTCCTTTATTTTTCTCATTTTTCATCATAGCTGATGGTGTTTTATGTCACACAGAAAAAGCACTGCACAGTGTACAAAAGAACTGAATTTTTTTCTTGAAATTTTAATTTGAAATTGATGTGTACAGTATACACAACAGTTTACAGTACCTGACAATTAGAATTGGTATATAAACTCACAACCCTAATAAATCCTAATATTTTGCCATGTAAAAAAAAAATACTCATAACTTATTCTATAAGTTAGAAATAGGAATGTTAATTGCTATTTGCATTTTACATATAAAAAATGTCTCGAAGTTGAAGGTCATAAAGTAGATTTGTAGCATATGTGAAACAGTAATTACATTTATAATTTAGGCACAACGTTCTTTGCTCAAAGTTAAAATATTTCTTACATTTATTTACTTTCATGATTTCATGAACTCTTCATTAAAAAATAAAATTTCCATGACCTAATTCTTAATTTATCAATTTACAACAGTACAAAATATTTTTATTTGCTTACAAATAACCCAATATCAAATGGAAAAAGGGTGAAAATTTAAACTTTTCTTTAATAATTAGCTTGGGTTTCTTCCAAAATTAACCCTTTTTCATGAAGAGCGATATTTTTGCTGTTTTATTTTCCTGCAAAACAGTCAATGTATACACAATTTAAGACTGGCGCAAATATTTATATTTAAAAAGTTCCAATCCCATTTATGGGTCTTTAGCAGAATATAAGATATAAATATTGCAATATTTGTAAATATCCTTTAATGGGGTGATGCCACCTACTGGCAAATTCTTATAAAATAGAAAATAATAATCTACAGCAAAATTATTTATTAGTTTTATTAAGAAAAAAAAAAAAAAAAAAGCAATACTAATTAAATACAATTGTAAACTATTATTCAAATATATAAAATCAAAAACTGAAATTCACAAAAATATTGGGATCCATCTGAAAAAGGCTTTTAAAATTGCTATAAACCCATAAAATCAAGTCAAACCATACATCAAATAAAAGGAAATTGATTTATTTACAATTTTATCAATGTTTATATTCATAACTCTTTAATAATGAGACAGAAGAAAAAATTACAAATATTCAAAACATCCATTTTTTTTGCATATAATTCACTTGCATGAAAGGGTGATTGCATATTTTGCTTATTTACAAAAATTCAGTAATGTGAATCTGGTCAAATTTCTCAGAAAAATAGAATAAAGAATGCTATTTAATGTTGTCTATTAAAAATAATTAAATGTTGTGTACAGTGCTCAGGAGCACCACGACTCATCAAAGTCTCATGTCTAGTACATAGAATAATGTATTAGTGTCAAAAACATGAATAGCGTTCAGTAATAATAAGCATGTATGTGTGCGTGTGCGTGCATACATGCATGGAGTGGGGATATCAGGTATTGTGTTTGCGGATTACAGGAAGCATGGAGGCTTTGAAAGATGCAGTGTTTTGGTAGCCTACAACGGATGCAGGCAGTTTATTCCATTCCCCAGCAACTCTGAGCGTGAAAAAAATTTTCTGAAAGTCATGTGAGCTATGCTGTTTTCTGATTTTGTAGGCATGCCCCCGTGTTTTAGAAACATGGAGATCAAAAAGGTCGCAATGTTGCTGTTGTTAAGATGATTAATGACCTTCTGAGCGTTTACCAGGTCAGTTGCCAGACGCCAGAGTTTCAATGAATCCATTCCAAGGGCAGCAATACGTTCAGAATATGGCATATGCCTGATGGTGGGTATTCATTTGGTTGCACGTCTCTGTTCAGTTACTAGGAGGTCAATGTTCTGAGCGAGATAGGGGTTCCAGACTGATGATGCAAATTCTAAGTGTGGCCACACCATAGCTTTATGCAGCTTTAAATAGATAGCCGGTGAGCGGCTGACAAAGGTCTTGCTGAACGATGCCAGGATACCCTAGGCCTTCTTGACGATTTTAGAGATGTACTTCGTCAACATAAATCACTGCTGACAGTAATACCCAGATCACATTCACAAGAAGATCCCTTGATATTAGTGTTATGGAGTGAGCAATTTTGGATTGGTCAGTTATTTTTATCGTAAGCTGTTCTCAAAGTTTAGCTTCTGTGGCATTGTAACTTTTAAAATTTTAAAGTACTTATCATCAAATAATATTGTTATCAATACTAAATTGTTTGAGAAATGTATAGAATATGAAATGATACCTTATGTTTGGAAAACAGCAATTGTAATACCACTACTTAAAAAAGGTTTGATACATTTAAAAAATAATTACCAACCAGTTTCTCGAACATATATTTTGTGTAATGTTTTTAAAAAATGATTAGAAATCACATAATTAAATTTTATAGGGAAATATATAAATTGTAATAAACATGGTTTTGTAAATGGGGAATCAACACTATCCAATATTTTGGAAACTATTGATATCATGAATGAATAAATGATGAAAGGAAATGATGGGGATATTACATCTTTGGATTTTAGCAAAGCATTTGATACGGTACTTCTTTATCATTTACTCATGAAAAGGAATAATTTAGATATTTCTAATAAAAAAAATAAATGATAAAAAAAATAGTAAATACTGTAAGATATTATGTGAAATTAGATATAAAAAATTACAAATGATTATTCTGAAACATAGTATATAGTATCCAGTGTTCCTCAGGGATCTGTACTGGAACTTTTATTGTTTTTAATATTCATAAATGATTTACCTAATGATATAAAATCTGAAATAGAAATATTTGCTGATGATGCTAAATTATTAGTGTTAGACCATCATCAAAAGAAATAACACAAATGGATCTAAATAAATTTCATATTGAAAAGATATTTGAAATCAAAATTTAATGTAGAAAAATGTAAAGTATTACATATTGGATCCAAAAACATTGAAGTTGAATATAAATTAAGCAACAGGAAAATAAAAAAAGGACATGAGGAATGCGATCTAGGTGTTTGGCTTTGATGTAACTTTTAAAGCTGACAATCATATTTTGTCTATTATATCAAGGCAAGTAGAATTATTGGCTGGATGGTTGGAAATTTTATTTCAAGGGAGGCAAATGTAGTTTTAAAAATATATAAAACTCTTATTAAACACCTCATAAAGAAAAACAAAAAGATCATAAAATAAAAAATGTTACAAAAGACAAAGAAAGATTTTTTAACAGTATATTAATCCCAAATACACTCAGTAGCATGTTCTTCATTTTAATTAAATACACATAAATTATTCATTCTGATGAACAAACAGAACAACCAAAAATTAATTTCCTTACATTTTCCCAGATTCAATTATTTAGCAGATAACTAATTCAATTTAATTTTGATATAGTTCATATTTTCAATTTGGTTTCAAATTATTGAGCTCTACACATTATAATTGTAAGTATTTTTATGTCTTAATATAATATTTAATTTCTATTAAAACTGGTTTTATCTACATCATTCAAGAGGAGTAACAACATTATTATTTGCAAATATCATCCAAACAAGCAAGTTCATGTTCCAGACCAGTTTTCCAGGTTAAATATTTTTGCATAGATTTGGAAATTATGATATTTGAAAAAAAAATTATCAGATATTCTTGATTGTCACGTTTACATTAGTAAAGGATGAAAATACAGAATAAAAAGATTCTTATACTTGTATGTATTTATGAGATGAGGCTTGATATGAATAATTTTGATATTTCGGACTGTTGTCTTCATCTTTATTGTGTATATACACAACATTCATGCCACAGTAACCTTAGGCTCTGTTCAGGTGTTGTTTTTTTTTTAAATTACCTTAAAATAAGTCATCTTCAGACGATTGTCTGGTTTTGGAGCTAAAATCATATATATATATAATTGTATATAGCTATGGTGTTGACCACACTTGGAATTTGAATCACCAGTCTGAAACTCCTACCTCACTCAAAACATTAACCTCCAGGAAACTGTACAGAGATATGAAATCAAATGAATACCCCCCCCCATTAGAATCTACCATATTCTGAACATCTTGCTGCCCTAGGCATGGATTTGTTGAAACTCTGGCATCTGGCAACTGACTTGGTAAACACTCATAAGGTTATTAACCATTTAACTAACAGCAACCTTGAGCACCTTTTTGATTTCCATGTTTCTAAAACACGTGAGCATGCCTACAAAGTCAGAAAACAGCAAATATTTTTTCAGAGTTGCTGTGCCACAAACTGCCTGCATCCATTGTTGGCTGCCAAAACAATGCATCTTTCAAAACCTCCAGGCTCCTGTAATTCGACAGCACTATACCTGATATCCCCCCTCTATACACATATACATGCGTGCACACACATATATGTATATTATGACTGTTATAACACTGTAGTAGTGTTATGGACTGATTGGCGATATCCGATTAGATACTTAAAAACAAAACAATTGAGTCTGGAATCGTACAAGCAACTTAGATTAGAGTCAGTGGTGTGGTAAAGTCAACACTAGATAAAATTAATTACTCTAACACAAAGAAATTCTAATGGCTAAAAGTCGGTTGATGGTTGATATAACACAAATGACTTTGTTTATACAAATGTTTTCATATAAATATATATTATCATTCTTGTAGCGTCGAAACAAGATGATAAATAATTTTGAACAAAACCAATCCTAATGGCAGAAATAGGCTGATGAAAAGCAAAAGTCTGTTTTATCATATTATCATTTATATGGAGACTCCAAAAGATAGGAACCAATTTATCCAGGCTAAAAGTGGTTGTATAAAAACGAATGTCTGGTTTTTATGACTGCTGACATCCATATCTAATGTTGTTCTTGTGGGGACTGCGTAGGACCAGAAAAATTTATTTAACAAAGACATTTTGAAAGATTAAATCTTAAAAGTGTTGATTTAATGGGAATGATAATTTGCCCGGGTGGTCTTGGGCCAGCTTCTGGGAATTATCATAGCAATTGACAGGACCATTTATACAATAACAAAAATATTATCAGGTGCCTCACCAATCAGAAAACTGGGGCGGAGACTTGTTGCCCCCCTCCGAGATGTGTAACCCAGAGCCATGATTTTGATTGGCCGTCCAATCAAATGCGACCGCGTGGGTGGGGTTTCGTACACCTCCTGATGTTTACACTGTAGGGCCATTGGTCCGGCATTTCGATTGTCTGGCCAATCAGAGCCCTGGATTCAGGGGTTTGGAACCCATAAAAGAGGACCCAAAAGGGTTCCAGGCAGATTGGAGAGCTGGTTTGGGACCAGATTGTTGACCAGATTGGAGAGCTGGTTCTTGACCAGAGTGGAGAGCTGGCCCTTGACCAGATCGGACAGCTGGTTCTTGACCAGATTGGACAACTGCTTCCCTAGCAGATTGATAGCTCCATCTCATGGCCCTTGTCACCGTCTTTGCTTTGTCATCTTGTTACTCAGAGTCCTGAATTTGAATCAGAACCCAGCATATATCGCCAGTCAGTCCACAAAATACTGACTCAACTTCAACTCGATACCCCTTTGTGGTTGTACATGATTTTTAATCACTGTATGATTAATAAAGGTCTTTTATTGTTAAAAACGCGTTCGTGTTAATTGTGGAACAACCTTGGTGAATTTGGTCATTTTCAGGTACAGCCCGGAACAAGCACTTCAACTTTCCTGTGGATCAAAGAACACCCATCGCGTTAGATTCGACGCCGCGACAGCATAGTATTACATTTGATCCTGTGACCAGATCATAATATTACATTTGGCACCCCGACCAACATCGTATTACACTGTACACTATTCATTTTCCTGACTTTGGTACATTATTCTATGTACTATACATAAGCCTTTGATGAGTTGTGGTGCACCTGAGCACTGTATGCAATAATTTCATTATTATTATTAAATCAATTATTACTGAATTAGCAAGTTCAATCTTCATACATGGTTTCCACTCATTTTAGGAAATCATTTTCCAGGACATTTTTAAAATTTTCCAGGACAGCACTTGTTTATGGCAATTTCATAATTTACTATTACGTCTAATATTGACACATTAAGCCAGTTTTATTCTTACTTTTTATGATTCAGGGTTAATGAAGTATCTTGGGTTCATTATAGATGATGCCTACATCTATCAATTAACTATAGAGGGTGTTCATAAAGTCAGTGAGCACGTTAAAGTTATAAATTCTTTAAAGTGCAAACAGACTTAATGGACGCCCTGGTACAATAAAATTGTCAGGCCTCCCGTTTTTTGCTTAGCCATGATCAACATTGCTGTTTTTTATTGGCAAATAAATTTAGATATTTTACCTCTCCCTCCATGGTTAAAATAAATGTTTTTTTATTGAATTTGTACAAATTTCAATAAATAAATATTTATCGTACTGTGTTTCTTGCTTTTTATCGGCAAATATATGTAGATATTTCACAATGCCTCTTCGCTTTATATCTATATAATATTTTATATACTATTATATATAGTATAGTATATATATAGTGAAGCACATTGGAAAAGAAAACATCTCAAAGAAGCATATGTTTGACTGTAGTGACTTAGTATTATTAAAAAGACTAAATCAAATGGTTTTAAAGTTAATTACTTTGAAAATAAAAATATTGAAAAAGACTGATGGCAAATTTTATGCCTTAAGTTGCACAGGAAACACCAATAAACTTTTTCTAAATGATCATGATTCTTCTTGTGACACATGTCAGAATGATAGGCATGCAAAAACAATGGTCATTGTTTTTGAATGAGATCTTTGAAGGTTCTTCAACGCCTGTTTGATCAACTGTCAAACTGTTAAAAATAATTTCCCAGGTTGGATCATTACTATACTTGGATACAAAGGGAACACCTGAGGAAGGCTGGAGGATATAACAGCTGAAACATTATATGTATATACATACAATAAAGATGAGGACAACAATCCGAAAAATCAAAATTATTCCTATCAAACCTCATCTCAAAAATATAGTTCATGTTTATTTATGTTGTCATATTAGGCAGATGGGGGAGGGGATTGTGTTTTGTACAAATTCATAAAAACAAAATGTTTTAAACAGAACGGTTGTTTGATTTTGTTTGGTTTCACAGCATATCAATCTCAGTGGGTCATTTAATGCTGACAAACTTTTGAAATAAAGTAATTCTTAATGGATAATCAATTTTTTATATATATACATTTTTCAATTCAACCCATAGATGGGACCATAACAGGTACTACCACTCTGGGTCAGAGTGGACTAGGAAGCAATGGTGATGAAGGGGTGCTCCACATTCCCCAGACCTCCAGAACTGGAACCTCACCATCAGATGTCATTCCTGGGACCTTCAGCCACCACCACCTAGCACATATTATAAGAAGGGTTGATCATGGATTGATCGGAGGGGCTCTCTCCGACCGCCCATCTAAACTAAGTAATGGTCTAAGCTAGGTTTTAAAGTGCAAAGTCCATGTTTTGATAAATCAATACTGTAAATTTCATTAAAATCAGATAATTCCCAGATTTTTGGTAATTTTTTTTTTTTCAATCTAGTGTTAAATTCATTTTGTAAACACGGATTATACGGCAACTCTAGTGGCCATATTAAGTCATATTTGATAAAAATTGACCCAAAAAATAGTTTTAAATGTATTAAAAATAAATTACATGTGTAATATTATTTTGCTTTTTGTACTGATGCTCATTATGTTTCTACTTTTCGACTGAGACAAAAATTTGACCATAAATAATCAGCTTAATTTTAATTAGTTTTTAAAATGAAAAGTAGACAAAAAATAGGTATCCTTAGTTAAGCAGAGTGTTGCATGTCATGGACTGATCATCCACAAAGATTCCATCCTTAAGCATCATGGGTCACCACACTATGGCCAACAGGTGGCCCAATTGCAGTCGGTGTATTCTAAAGACCAAGGCGACAGGGCTATGAGCGGGTTATAAAATATCTAAATTGATGTGCCAATATAAAGCTGGTGGGGGGCATAATTGTAGAATATCTACATATATTTGCTGATAAAAAGTGAAAAATACAGCACGTACATATTTGAAATTTGAATTTGTTTTGTAAAAATTCATGGTAAAAAAAAAATAAACCTGGGGAGGGGGTAAAATATCTAAATTGATTTGGCGATGAAAAGTGAAAAACATGACTCGGAAAATATCTATATTTGGCTAGAATTATGTCTTATGCCAGCAATTAAAATCATCGTAAATTAGGGCAGGAATCCGGGATGACAAAACGTTAAAATGACCAATAGTACTATTCGCAGAGTTCCGTCCTGGCCTCCTGCCCTAAAAAAAGCTAGCCGTGATAGGTGAAAAAACAAACCCACTTATGAATGAAGTCCCTAGCTGAAGTGGTGCCTGCTGTATATGAAAAAATAATTTGTCAATTGAAGGCGTTTTTATGGATTTTTTTAGTTTGAAGACGTTAAAAGTAAGCCATATTTTTAAAAAAGGTTAAAATATTTACATGTGATAAAATATCGCATTAACTTTTTGGGAAAAAGCGCTGTTTTTTGTGGGTTTTTTTAAATATTTTCAAAAATATGGCTTACTTTTAACACCTTTAAAACACTAAAAAAATAATAATTTGTCAATAAAAAGGCCTTCAATCAACAAATTATTTTTTCATATACAGCAGGCACTGCTTCAGCTAGGGACTTCATTCATAGGTGGGTTTGTTTTTTGATCTATTACCAGAGGAGACCGGGATGGAACTTTGCGAATAGTACCTGACCAATATTTCCAGGAGTGGGTGGGGGTAAAAAAGAACAATTTCCTCGTATATTCCTTTAAAATAAACTGAACCCTCATTTTATGTCCGTGTTTTTGCAATAAATGTTTTATTTTTTTTGCACCCGTTATTTTACAATACTAAATATATTTTCTTTATTTTAATATTCACTTCAATATGTATATTCTAAAAGTTTTTATTTTGTGAGAATGGTTAGTTTTAAAGGTTAATTTTAAAGGCTCGTTTTACAATTTAGGCATAAATTGGATCATCTTTTTATGACCGTAATTGTTTTTTCGTCGACGATGATTAAAATCTAACGTTTTTATTTTAGAGTGAGTACCAAAGCCAAAAAGAAAAGAAATAACAACAAAGGGTAAACTTCAACTTTTTACTCGTAAATTCCTACCATAAAATTAGGCTTTAGCATTTTATGGTAGGAATTTACGAGTAAAAAGTTGAAGTGTAAAAATGAACCCCCACTTTAAAACTAACCATTCTCACAAAATAAAAACTTTTAGAATATACACATTGAAGTGAATATTAAAATATATAAAGAATATAAAATGAGGGTTCAGTTTATTTTATGGTAGGAATATACGAGGAAATTGGTCTTTTTTACCTGGGTGGGGAGTATTATCACCGTAAAAAGAACACTTACTTTAACCGAGTTGAAATTGACATCTTGAAGACTTGCTAGGAAGGTGTGTTCCCCAGCCCCAAGCCCGTCAACATGACTAAAGACACTAACACTGCCAATCCTACATTGTTGACAGTAGCTTGATCCCAACCCCACATCCGACAAACTACCGAGACTAAAATGGTTATCAACTTTTGTCTTAGGAAATGTTTTTACTTTCCAGTGTTTCCAAAAATGTTTAACAAACTTTTTTTGAATGAACATTAATTTTATTTAATTCTTAAATGTATTTTTTTTTTAAATTGTTCATTTTCAGTTAAAATTTTGCGTGTGTGATATTCTATACAAGTACAGAAAATTCTGTTTAAATGTTCTAAATTTTACGAGGTAGAGGGGGAGTTTTGTTAAACGTAATTTATTTTTTAACCTTTCTTTAACGAATACCTTATTATCTTTAGTCTGATGACAAATTCTTGACTTGTTCAGTGTCGTATAAAAATAAATCAAAATATTGCTACATGATGAAAGCGAAACTTCTAAATAGCCAATCAGAAGCATTTTTACTGTTTAATGAATATTTATGACCAGTTTGGGAAATGTTGGGTGGGTTCATTGAGCAAAAACAAAACAAAAAAATAAAAAAGCATCCTTGTTATTTTACTAGTTATATTTGTTAACGGTAACAATAACATTAATTTTGTCTCAGATAATTCAATTTTTCCAGGACAAAAAAACAAAAATTTTCCAGGATTTTGAAAAAATACCCCTATCTTTTTCAAGGTTTTCCAGTACTGGAAAACAAAATTTTTTTTTCCCCAGGTTTTCAAGGTTTTCCAGGACGTGTGGGAACCTGCTTGGGGCACATCCTACCCATGGTGAACAGGTTGGGTAAATACCTACATTAAAACTGATAACAGTTCATTTATTCTCCATAAGGTTTTTAAAGAGTTGAATTCAGTTAATGGCTTGATGATGCTAAAGTACAGTGAAACTACCAAGTGAAAACTTCTTTTTTTTTATCAGAACTTTTCATAACAAGAAATTGTATATAAAATAGACCTGAACACTGAGTGAACAGAAATTAAAACAATAATAAAAAAATTAAAAATAAAAATTAAAAATTAAAAAAAAAGACAAAATCTTTCTTACCTAAAATAAAACTTGCCACAGATGCAGTGAGCATACTGCTAGCGCATAAAAGAAGGGCATGGTAGAGATTAAATTTACCCTCTGGAATCCAACCCATTACCATGGCAGCCAAAGAAGCTAAAAAACCAACTACAATAGCTTGAGCCTAAAAATAAACACAAACAAATAACATGTATTAAAAAATAAACTATCTTAACATTTTTATGCATAATTTAAAATTGAATTAAAATTAAGCAATTCAGAATCAGAATCAGATAAAACCTGTTTCTGGGCAAAAATTTTTTAACATGAAAAGTAATTAAAAAAACTGCACGCACACACACACACATATATCCCTACCAATATTTATAGAAAGATAATTTTCTTTTAAATCAAAGATACTAGGATTTTAAAATTTCTAGTGAAACATTATACATAATAATATCGATTTTGATTGTACTATACATTACCAAACTCTACAGCATTGAAACTTTAACCAAAAATAAAAGAGCATAATAATATAAAGTGTTGTACTTATTTTGGAACTGTTACATATTCATATTTTTGTTTGCAGTGTTTCATAATAAATAATTACTAATATTAAAATTAAAGAATAAGAATATTAAGATCAAGAATAAATAATCACTAATATTAAGATTTCAGATTAAAATTCAGTTAATAAGTGTGTCAAGCTATTGACTTATTGACCTAATGACATTCGTTTACAAGTTAGGATAGCATAAACATATAGTCAATGGTACTTGCATCATGGTCTGATGATCACATAGGTGAGTTTGACATGATAGGTGTATCCATATGTAAATAGCATTAGGAAAACCCTATATGAATATGTAAATGTGTGTATATGTGTGCATGTAAATCTCAAGTACTGTTTGGAAAACCATAGGGGCCGAATATGTGTGTGTGTATGCGGGGCACAACAAAGTGTATGTATATGTAAACTTAACATTAAGATACAAAAACTAGAAGAATATATATGTATATGTGTTTGTGTGTGATAGGTAGAGCTTATTCTGTGCTTGGTCAAGTCAATTTTATAAAAGCCATAAAGCTGAAACTAAGGGTTATGAGTTAATTGTGGGTGGTCCACGTCCAGAAGGAGGAGGGACAGTCATTGAATATGAATTTGCTTTGAACCCTGGGAAGTCAGGTAAGGGGTTGCAGTAAGATAGAAGAGTGCTAGAAAGTGAGTGACCATTGTATTGAGGAAGGTCCCAGCCATCCAGGCAGATAGCAGCCCTAGATGGAGTTAGAGAACTAAACAACAGATTGATTGAGTGGAAGATTCAGACTTAGTGGGTAGTTAGGAGTGCAGAGAGCAGTTAGTGTCACACATCACCTCTATGTCTGAAATTTTACCTTTTGTCTTTGTGGTTTTGTTATTTTATTTTCACCCTTTAACCCCATCCTGCAGGTGGGTGCAGTTCAAATTCAAAATGATGAGTCTGACTTGGCCAGCAGACAACACAGCAAAATAAGACGAAAAAATGCATTCCAACCGAACAGTTGCCAAGTACCATTGTCTACGTTATCCTAACTTAGATATAATACATCACTAAATAAGTCCCGGGCCTAACTAATAAAACAACAACTTTTAAGTAAAATTAGAATTTATTCATCAACAGTCTTTTCTAAGGTGATACACTGATTCCAATGCTTCTCTAACAATTTTTTGCAGAACGATTTGTCTTTGACCTTAAAATATGCCTCAGTTTCTGGTATCACTTTTTCAATGGAGCCAAATCTCTTTCCCTGGAGCATTCCTTTGAGGTCTGCAAACAAGCAGTAGTCGCTGGGGGCTAGATCTAAAGAATAGGCAATTCAAAGTGCAATTCATGTAGTTTTATCATTGTTGTGATCGACTTGTAACACAGTGCATTGTCTTGGTGAAAGAACACTTTTTTCTTCTTCCTTTGTGGCAGTTTTTTGGCGATTTCTTCCGTCAAACACACCAATAATGCTACATAATATTTGCTATTGATGGTTCTTCCTTTCTCAAGGTAATTGATGAACAAAATACCTAGTGAATCCCAAAATATAGCGGCCAAAACCTTGCTCGCTGATGATAGCGTCTTTGGAGCTTTGGACGGCTTTCACCTGCTGCTGTCCACTCAGCTGACTACTGATTTTACTCTGGAGTGAAGTGGTGGATCCATGTTTCATCCATTGTTACATATTTATGCAAAAACTTATTTTTGTTGCATTGAAACAGTTGAAAACAACGCTCTGGATCGTTGACAAGTTGTTGTTTTTGATGGACTGTGAGCAAACACGGCACCCACTTTTAACACAGCTTTCTCAGGGACAAATGTTCATGCCAAATGGTGAATACACTGCCTTCTGATATCTTCAACCCCTCTGCTATCTCACGCAACTTCAATTTACGATCAGCCAAAATGAATTTGTGGAGTTTTTTGGTGTTTTCCGGGAAAACTGCCTAATTTGGGCGATCTGAGCATTCAGCATCATTTGTGTCTGTAGGACCACGTTTAAAATCAGCATACCACCTCTTAACCGTTGTTTCCAATGGAGAAGAGTCCGAATAACACATTATCAAGACATTGCTTTGCTTAAACAATATTTTTCCCCATCAGAGAGCAATACTTTATCAACACACGAAATTCAGATTTGCAACAGTAGCTTCACTTAAATAACTAATTTGTAAACTAATAATCCGATTGGGCTCAAATTTTGACACGTGCCATTTAAAGGTTAGTACTTTATAAAAATCATATGGATATTTTGTTAGTGGTGTCATCTATGTCAGGTCGAGACTTATTGAGTGAAGTGTTATATAGTCTATCACTGCTATTGAGCACTCTTTATCTATAAACAGTAAACTTTATATACATACATACATACATAATTTTTTTTTTTTCATACAGATACTATTAAACAGGGCAGACACCTCATGTCTGACTATTTTTCTTTATAATCCTATTGAATTGACGGGCCAATCTTTTAACATTGGGAGGGAAATTGTTAATGAATCCACCGTAATTTTGTGCTCAGTTCTATTTGTACACAGAAATGTGGGAGAAAGAATAGGTAGAAGTGGGAGTAAGTAACAAGGGGTAACAGACAAAGACTGTGTAAACAGGTGTGAGGAATGGGAGGAGTAGAATTGGCAGGAATAAGTTATGGGCATTTGAGATATGACTGCTATATTCAAAATTAATCTTGTTTGAGGTAAGTTTGTGTTTTTTTTATATATGAGGCTTTGAGAATTTGGCGTTTTTGCTTGTTTCTTTCTTTATGTAGAATATTTGTGTTTCTAGTTAGTATTTTTCTGATTAGAGAGGGGGCATGCCAAAAGTACTTGGAAAAAAGATTGGTCCTTCAACTCAAAAGGATCGAAAAGAAAAAAGTCTGTCCCGTTTAATAATATATATATGGTTTGAAAAAATTCTAAGTGTCTTCTTTTGAAAACTAGAGACTGAATACACAGTAGAAACTTTTTTTTAATGCAAAACACTGAAAATCTTTTTATTAGACTATATAATTAAATACTTATCATAAAAGTAGCCATATATCACATTCCCAAATCAACCGTATCCAGTGCTTTTTAAATGTTTGTAAAAAGCATATGAATTACCTTCACCAATAATGTAAACATTCATTCAAATAGCAAAAATAAAATTAAAACAACATTTTTTAAGACCTCACATTTTTCAATTAGTTACTGTAAATTCTTATTAAAGTCTTTATTTTGTAGTTGTTGAAATTTTTTTTTTTTAAATTTAGCAATCATAATTCTGTCAGAGACTTAAAACATAGCAAAATGATTTATTCACTTTAAACAAATTTAATACTTATTTACCTGTGTAAGGGCCAAATTACCACCAATCATCTTCAGTTGTTCTTTACGAGTATCCATGTTGCCTAAATTTGACTGCAGAAAAAGAAAAATTCAATATTTTTAGTAAACAATGATATACTTAATGACAAATGAGAAGGCAAAAATAATATGATAAAGATAAATTCAAGGAATCATAAAATTCAATATTAATTTTTTTTCTATAAATATATTTTTTCAATACAAATTTTTTTCTATTTTAGAACACAATTCCAAAAAAGAAATTGCTTATATCTTTTTTAATATTTCAAATAGTGAAAACAAAAATAATCTACTTGTACTTTACTTTTCTTGAAATTTTTCAGTTTCATATTCTTCCTAAAAGGATCAAATTTAATTTTGTAGAACATACAAAATGCCCTAAAATTTCACTTTCCAAAGTTAACAATATTTATTTCTAATGATATGTCAGTTAAATTTCTGACTTAAAAAAGAATAGAAATCAACTGTTACTCAATAAGCCTGAAAAATCACTTTTTTTCTATCCTACTCAGATATAGGAGAGAAATATACTACTATATATGCTACTAACACTATTGATATGTAAAAACAATAACATGGCAATGACTGATTGGAAATGAGGTAGGAGATTAGTTATAGGTGTTATCTAAGGGTTCTACAGTATCATGGCATTATATACAATAGGCCTCATAATTGTGCAGCTAAGAGTCAGAACTGGTAGCCTATTTCAAAGTATTTGAGAGTGAAGTATTTTCAGTTTGAAATATATCTAGTTTATTTCAGTAGTCAGCTTAAGAAAAATAAAGTTTTGCTTTTAGACTTGGAATAACTTTTACTATTATTAAATTGAAGTGAGTATAAAATCTTTGAACTATATTATTTTATATTTATTGTAAATTGGTCCGAAATTCACTACAAAAAATATCATTTAGGAATCTTTTGGGCTTGGAAGGTTATTAAAATATTTAATTTAAACTTGATTTAACATTTTTCACTTTTTTTCATATGTTTTAAGTAAACTTTATTTGATCTTTTTCACTTTTTTGAATTAATTTAAGTGTTTATTGTTTTTCTTAAAGGTATTTAAATACAAATGTTGATTTTTAGATTTAAGTTTACCATTAAAAAACATAAATAGAAACAAATTTGTGGTTTATAAATTACAAAATTGATGAAAAATTCATAATGTAAAGTTAATTTTATTATTAAATTCAATAAATTTCATAAATCAATATTTAAATATGTTTTAGATATTATAAAAACACTAAACAAACATATTTTTAAAGTAATTTTTTTCTGAGTACTTCTCTAAAAATCATATTCATGAGAAAAAAATCAACATAAAAACAGTGACAGCTTTATTTCTAAACAATAAGATAAATAGAATAAAATAAGTTAATAATTTTGATTTTTTGGTCTGTTGTCCTCATCTTTGGCCTGTGTATCATTAAATTATGATCATTAAATTGCTTTAAAAATGAAAATATCAAAAAAGACAGATGTCATTGGGTGTTATGCCTCAAGTTGAACATGAAATGCCATTAAACTTTTTTCTTCTTCTAAATGATCATGATTCTTCTTGTGAGACATGTCTGATTGATAGACATGCAAAAAACAATGTTATCATCTTTTGAATGAGATCTTAAAAAGTTCTTTGATGGCTGTTTGATCAACTATCAAACTATTAAAAATAATTTCCCAGGTTGAATAATTATTAAACTCAGATACACAGGAAACACTGGAGCAAAGTTGGAGGATACAGCAGCTGAAATGTTGTGTGAATAACGACCACGATAAAGATGAGGACAATAGTCTGAAAAATCAAAATAATTCACATCAAGACTCATCTCAAAAATAAAGACAAATAAAATAATTTACTTTTTTGTTCCAGAATTCATCATCTATGATGTTTTTTGTTAGCGAAAATGACCCACTACCAAAAAAGAAATGTTTTTTTTATTTTCCCCATAATACTAACTATTGAATACTCGAGATCACAAATAATATCCACCCTCCCCCAAAAGATTGCAACCCCTGCATACCAATCATCTATTGCTACAGTCCCACAAATGACAACGGTGAAACAGACATTGCCATATTTTACAATGACCTATCTTTCCTAGTCAGACACATACCTAAACACAAGATCCTGATCATTTGGGGAAATATGAAAGCTCGGATAGGCACAGACAAAAACAATAAATTCCCTTTTACAACTCCCCAAATAGAAATGGTGAACTTCTAGCCAAGTTCTCTCTTGAGAACAGGCTTGTATGCTTAAACACCAAATACCAAAAAAAAGGGAAGGGTAAAATGTGGACTTACATCTAACGAAATAACTCATAAGCACAACTAGATTACATACTAATAAACAAGAAGTGGATAAACAGCGCTTTGAACTGTGAGGCATACTCCTCTTTTGAAGGAGTATCCACCAATCACAGAATCTTCTCAATAAAGTTATGCCTGAATCTATGTAGAAATAAGAGGCTAACTGGTAAATCAGTATGATATCAGTGGTACTTTTGCCAACAGTGATATATGCAATCATTATTTGGTATTCTTATTTCAAGTAAATATTTCTATTTAATAATAATAATTTTTTTGTACACAGTTATATGGTTTCAAATATTTTGAAATATTACACTTGTTCCTTAATCTTCCGACCATTACCATCCAGCAATACCATCTGGTTAAAAATGAAACTGTCCAAATCTTACAAGATGAAATGAAAAAATGTAAATCCTGATTATCTAGTGTTGCTTAATTGTTGAATTCTTATTTCTTATGAGTGTCGGTACCTCAGCTAATAATGGACCATTTCATTTTATTAGAAAGAAAGAAAGAAAGAAAGGTAAGAAAAATGACATGCTACACAGAAAAAATATAAGAAAGAAAGAAGAAAACATATTAAACTACTTTGCAATAGCTCTTGAGTAAATATATCAAACATTGTAATTATTAAATTATCATACTGTGGTATATCTAGAGGTCCTGCTAGTTTCATTCATAGTTTAATACCAATAATTTTCAAACAGATCTATTTGACCTTTAGATAGGACCTTTAGATGGGATCCTAATGGGTACTACCACTCCAGGTCAAAGTGGACCTGAAAGTAATGGTAATGAAAGGTTATTCCACACTCCCCAGAGCTCTAGAACTAGAGCCTTATCACCAGATGCATTAGTGGCATATCCAGGACACTCATTTTGGGAGGATCTTACCCCCCAGCAGGAGATGCTGATAGGGCCAGGTAAGAATATATCACTATATAGTTGCTCATTTTGATCAAAATAACATGCTACATTTTGCTACAGGGCCATCTGCATGTTCATGAGGCTTGATAATTTGTATTATTTAGATTTTTCAGACAGTTGTCCTCATCTTTATTGTTATATACACAACATTTTGGCTGATGTGCAGGTTCAATCCTGACTACAGGCAAAAATAACATAGAATACTTAACACAACTTAACACTTGTATCCAGTCATGGTTAACGGAATGATAACAATCTACCCAATGGATTAAATAAAGGGTTCAGTTCGAAGTTTTGTGAAAGCTCTTGATTACAACATAAAGGTTCCTGAGTTTGACAAGAAACACCTAAAGAAGGCAAGGGACACATCGACCAAAACGTTATGTATATAACAATAAAGATGAAAACAACAGTCTGAAAAATTTTAATAAAACAAATTAAAATCGTATATTCCTCATTTTTCATAATGTGAGTGTATGAAAATTAACTAGTAACTGATAATTGTATAAATGTCATCAGGTCAGTGTTGACAAACAGTAATGAATAAAACAAATAGATCATTCAAGAGTCCAAAGATTGATTTCTAGTTGTAATGAAAATCAACCAGACAAGTTTTATCAATGTATTTCAATCAGTACCAAATATTGAAGAACTCCAAATGCAATTCTACAATCAATCAAATATACATTCATTCATAGATTATCTTCCTTTGTCTTGAACATTTTTCTTTACGCATCACATATCAAACAGTTGTTCAGTGTTTTCAGTACTAATAATCTGAGCAAAAATGATGGCTAAATAATCAATGATGCTAATTTTCTTAGCAACAAGGAGGATCTGAATACAAACATTACTACTAGCCTGTCAAAAAGATGCTCAGAAGAAAATTAATCCATTTACTTTTTCCAAACTTCCAGCTAGACCAATTATCTTATCAAATGGAGATAACATTCTTTTAACTTGCTGATCTATCATATTTTTATAAGAGCAGAGGGAAAAAAATCAATACTGAAGAGCTAAGGGTCACAGAGAACCCAGACTTAAAATGGCACATGAAATATACACCTAATAAAATATATTTGTGTATTTACATAATGAATGATGGTATTACAAAATGAACTGAGCTAAAAATGTTCACAAAGCAAGTCATGCTATTATTTGATGTAGTTATAAATACATTTAAAAAATTACAACCTTTAGCAAAATATTTTTAATCAATAGGGAAAGAGTTACATTTAAAAGGATTACTAAAAAAACAAAAAAACAAAACATGATGAACCAATTGAATAAAGAGTGAAAGCATGAAACAATTACATACATAATTTCATTTTGACAATGAGAAAGAAATTTAATCAGAGCAAGGACGCATAAAACATATATAACCTAAAAACATTTGAATTGCTATCAAAGTATTCATATTACATTTATTATTAACACATTGAAACCTTATCCCTGAAGCCTCAAATAAGTTATATTGGAGTTCACAAAATTTACAAAAACAATCAAGTATAAAATAAATTCAAACTTTGCCCAAAAGGTACAAATGTTCCATTGTTAGTATATTAAGCCTTCTATTAGTAATATCTAACATAATTGCTGAGCCTAAAATATTGGGCTTAGTGTATATAGTAAAACAATACTCTGCCTAAAATATCAGGCTTACAGATACAAAAGATTAAAAGCTTATTTCTGTTTCCTTCTTGTAATGTTAATTCATTAATGAAAAAAAAACTGGTTAACATATCTGAAGCTCCAATATATATGAAAAATAAATAATACATTTTTAAATTCTAAAAAAATTATTGGAGTTAAATAAATTAACAGTTAAATTTTAAAAAGACCATAAAGTTTCTGACTACTTTGTATTGATCTTCTCCGACTATATACACAAGTACATATTATAAAAAGTAAAAGGCAAGAAATAGCTAAAATAAAAGTTTAAAAAAAAAAAAAACAGTCTGGTAGAAATTTTCAAATATAACCAATACAATTGATTAAATTGTAACACATCAACATATTCTGTCTGATAGAATATGTTGATGTGTTGATGTAGAATTTTCCAATGTTGTTCTTTGTGTAGTTCAACAGTCTACATTTTGGTTTTCTTATAAAGTATTCTTTATGATCTTTGATACCCTTTTTCATCATCCATGTAACTTGTGGGAAAAAAGTTGAACACCAACCGTTTTATATTTGACAGTATAAAATTTTATTACCACTGTTGATCATTTCTAACATTCAGCAAAGCAGATAAAGATACTGTTTACACCAATAGGGAAAAGACAAAAAGAAAGAAAAAAAAAAAACAGACAAAAATTGGCCAATCACTTTCACCAGCTATGTGCACGCCAATACCTAGGTGGTCTCCCCTTCTACTCTCTCTTTCTCTCAGAACTCAATTTTATATATACCTAAATATTTTTAATTAACTAATAATTTTCCCTAACTCGTTCCACATCATTGTCAACTCAGAAATATCAGCTGATTTTTACTGACCTTTATAACATGTAAACAACAGTTTCATTCTCAGATGTTTGCATTCCAAAATATTTCCTTAGAATTTTTCATTTGTAAACAAACATTCACACTCAGATTGTTTTCATTACAAAATATTTATGTAGCATTTTTTATTTCAAATCTGACTTATTCTCATATTTACATTCAATGAATTTATCTTGACAATAGGCAGATTGACATTCTGTCTCTCCAAGAATTTGCTTTTCTACTTTAAAACCAATCGTAATGAATTCATCCAATATTGTATAATATTTTATCAATAAATAAATATAGCTCTTACACCAATAATTGAGTCTAAAGAAGACAAAAGTCATGGCACAAAGCATAGACACCCCACTGAACATCGTTATCAATGGGTGCAGCTTGGAAGCCGTGGAGAGCTTCAAGTACCTCGGATCCACCATTGCGAACTCAGTTTTCACTGACAGTGAAGTCAACTGCATAATCACAAGAGCAGCAGCAGTTATCGCCAAACTGAGCCAGAGAGTCTGGAACAATGCCAGCCTTACTAAAAAACCATTGAAGCTTGGACCACATACTCAAGCCATGATAGGAAACTGGAAAATTTCCACCTCAGATGCCTACGCCGTATCTTACACATTCACTGGCAAGACAAAGTGCCCAACACAGACATGCTGGACTGAGCAAATATGAACAGCAGTTCACTATTATCTACGAGAGGCACCTGTGCTGGCTTGGCCATGTCAGGAGGATGGACAAAGGCTGCATCCCCAAAGACTTACTGTATGGCAAATTAGTAGAAGGCTCCTGACTGGTAGGGAGACCATGCCTACGCTTTAAAGACGTCTGCAAGAAGGACATGAAGACATGCCATATCAACATCAACACATGGAAGGTTGGTGCAGAAAACCGAGAAGTCTGGCATGTGACAGAGAACACGAGGTGAGTGGCGAGCGTCAAGGCCTGCCGTATTCTCGAAGGAAGCGGGCTAGGCTTTGCCTGACATGTCGGACTGTAGAATCGAACCCGCTTCCTTCAGAATGCAAACATTGTCACCGAAGTCTAGAAGCTGCAGTCCCGGATGTAAGCGCCAGGTGCCCGGATGATGGCTATGATGATTCCAGCGGTCGGGTTTGGCTTGAGAATCTCGTGCGTGTGGTGCAGACACCCGGATGTTGAAAGAAAAATTGTATAAGTAGAAGTGGGGTGACGACAGCAGGAGTTGCGATTTTTCAGCTGCTTGCTGAAGATGTTTGAGTTGGTGGTTTTGCGACGACGACGGATTTTGTGCTATAGATTTTGTGACGGCGACGACATTGTTGACCCCCCCCCCTCTCTTCAACAAGTCGAAATTTTTTCCACTCTATTTTCTTTTCTTTTTCATACAAGGCATGAAAAGGAGTGAAAAAGGGAGAAAATTAAGCTGCCACAGAAAAAAGAGCCTGTTCAGCCACTCGCGCAGATGCAGTTAAAAAGAAAGAAAAAAAAATGGACACTACACTATCATCTTTAGCAGACGGAAGGATGCCAACAATAGCTCATACACCAGTAATTGAGTCCATTATTTCAATTTCTCCACAACAGAATACCTACATTTTATATATATATATATATTGTAATAGAAGAACTGCAAATAATTTTTTGCATAAAAAGTGTGCTGTTATGGCAGAGCAGGTATAAAACACAAATTGTAGAATTATGGACACTCTAAATCTGTTAATTCAAATTTTACAATCTTCAGGTGAAAAAGTGGAGAAAAAAAAAATTTAAAAAATGGCTAATCATGTTTGTATTAATGGCCTAGATAAACAATATTCCAGTTAATTTAACAAAGGTTTAAATGGTTAGAATAACAAACTTATCCCCAACATTCACTAATTTTAATATACCATTTAATTTTAATTTATTACTAGCAGTATTTTACTTCACTTACAACAGTAATAATTTCAAATCCTTTAATTAATTGATACCTTAGTTAACATTCATAAGCACAAATTTGAATTTTTTTCATTTCTCACTTTTTAACGTTTCATAACAATTGCACTCCTAATTACGTTGACATGATAACCCCATAGGCCACTGTAATATTCTTCAATATATTTTTTCATAACATCAAAATTTCCTTTTTTTTCCCAAAATCATTATCCGATGAAACTCATAATTAAGCAAATCATAATAATGAATATATAAACACTTCACCAAATTTGTTTTCACAATTCTCTTTTTTTCTCTTCCACTTTGTTAGATATTTTATCCATGTACTTATTCAATTCCATATTAAGGAACAAATCAGGCTAGGAAGACAACAGAGTTTGTTAGTTAACTAAATATTACTAACCAGTTTTTTAAGCCTTTGAAATATCTAACATAGGATTCTTCAGTTATTAAAGAAAACAAAATTAAAATGCAATACATTTTTCTTGTCATCAGAGAAGGAAGAGGAGAAAAGACAAAATATCAACTAACCTGTGTTGACATCGAGACGCAAGAGTCATTTCCAAATTTCCTTTTAATCCCAATAAAGCAGGAACCAAGATGAATACTTCTGAAACTTGTTGGAAGACATCCCAATGCTGAAAAACAAATGAATCTAATCAGTATTCATTTTGAAATAAATTTCTTTAACAATTATTTTTCAAGAATATATGCATTGTTATATCATTTTATAATATGATCAATAAGTATCAAGACTGAATCTCTAAATTTTAAAAATCTAAAATCTAAATAAAGTCATGCACACAGATGAGCAACTTATATGATAAAGCAAGATTTTTCAAATGGTACACTAGTGTGCACTGAAAGGTTCCCAGCTGTGCCCAAAGTTATTTTTTAAAAGGATACATATAATAAGCACATATTGTAATTTTAAAAAAATAAATGCCTATTACAAGAACTTTATTTTTTGTCTACTCAGCCATATGGAAATCCGATCTCACTGCCAAGTTAAAGCGACAGTTCTTCCAAGCTGTAGTTATATCAGGGCTACTGTAAGGCTGCACCACTTGGACCCTAACAAAGCACCTGAGAATAAACTAGATGGATGCTGCATGCAATCTTAAACAAGATGTGGAAATAACACCCCATATCACACAAACCATCCATGTAAGGCAAACAAGACACACTGGATACTGCTGGAGAAGCAGGGATGAACTCATAAGTGATGTTCTTCTGTGGAAGCTAGCACATGGACATGCCAGTGTGGGCTGTCTAGCAAAGATGTACATTAACCAACTCGGCGCAGAAACTGGATGCTGTGCAGAGGACCTCACTGGGGCAATAAATGATAGGGACAGTTGGCGAGAGATTGTCATGGATATCCGCGCTGCTAATGCAACATGATGATGATGAATCATTAATTCTATTTTATCAAAATTTCAAGTGCAACCCAGAGTTTTATTTACTCTACAAGTGTTCCCTGAAGTAAAAAAAAAAAAAAAAAAAAAAAAAGGGATGAGAAACACTGTAATAAAGTGATGACTGCTGTCTAGATAAGTTAGTGCCAATTCTCAATACTTTTTGAGCAGCAGTTTTTGGTAAAATTAACCTTCAGTCTCAATACTTTTTGAACACACCTAGTAGATATAGCATGATTATTTTTGAGTATTTTTTTTCTTGTATCAGCTCCAAATCATTTTCCTAAATCAAACTTTTGATATATCTGTAATAAATTGTTTATATTTATCTGTTGGCAAAAAAATAAATAAATAAATTACATAGATAAATTAATTTCAATGTAAACATAGCCTAGGTGTTTTATGAAAATAGATATTTATGTCACATGAGTATTGTATTTTCCACCCACTGGAGAATTTAGTGGAGAAGTTTCTCTTTATGTTGACTCCAAGTTTGACTTATTTTGCAATAATTTTCATTCAGATCATTGAGAATTATGAACATAATCAAGTTATATATCTTAAAAAAAAAATTTAAAAAAAGAAGATCTCAGTGAAAGATCAACAATAATTTTCTTGAATCAACTTGAAATGAACAATATCCTAAAAACAGACCTACCAACTGTGACTAAGTTATTTTGGCACAAAACCAACAAAAAAAGAAATTTGTTCAACTTCATAAACTCTCCGATTTCAATTCATGTTTGTTAATTTTCAACCCATGTTTGTTAATTTTGCTGATTATTGTTTTCATTTTGAAAAAACTCGGAATCACATCCATTTTGAAAAAGAAAAATGTTCACAAGAATTTATTCCATTGTGGTTTGCAGAGTTTCTGACACCAGCCCCATGTCCTCTTCATTTTCATATTAAGAATTTGACAGTTGATCTTATTTAAAGAGACTCCACACCATTTAGAAAACCAAAGCTGAAGTGGATATTGTTTCGTTCCTGGCTGCCTTATACACTCCAGTCAGTGGTAATGTTATATACCCACAGCAACATCGGGTATATAATTGAAAGCGAGGGAGTGTTTAGAGAGTTCTCGGATGATAGAGAGAGAGAGACATATTAGAGATTTACTTGGATAGGAGATGGATGGTCTTACTTTATCACTTCATTTCTCTAGTTACTCTGGTTCTTGCTGATTCTTGTCCCATCTCCTCCGGCTGTCATCTTGTTTAGTTGCTGACTGATTCTTCTAACTAAGGGCTTCTTTTTCCTGGTCTGATTTTGTATTTTAAAAACATTGTAATTAAAACAAGACTTTTTTGTTGCTTGATCAAGCTTTTTTTATTTAGCCCATGATTTTCCACACAGACGAGATCCCCCGGGATAGACGACAATCACGTCTAAACTCTCTAACAGCCGCGTTGAATCTGAAATCTAAACTAAATTATGTGTTTCTCATTGTGTGTGAGATTCGTGCCTCTAGAGATCAATTGGGGTTATAAAATGCCAATCAAAACCTAATGGAAATTTACCTGCCTATGCTTTTAACTCCAACAAAGCTATTTCAAACGAACTACAAGGTTTGCTAACAATTTATGACACCCATAAATTGTAACAGTAAATATATTTCCAAACTTGTAATTTTTCAAATACTATTTTGAAAGAAATATGATCTGTGAAAACTATTATCAGCAACCACACAAATTTTTTGTGCAAAGTGACTTGTGGTACCTGATTCTTTTATTGTAATAAAATTATTTTCTTTTCTTTGAATATTTGACTTAATCCTTTGGTATTAGGTTGTCTGAAGGCTGTGGGAAGTATGAATTTCTAACAGCTCCATGTCACATTACATCTCTAGTAGCATGTCAAATTCAACTGTGTACAAGTTACAACTGAAAATGAAAATAAATACTAAGCAATAGAAAAAATTGATATTCTTAAACTATTTGTTAAAGTTAAAAATATTTTGTATTTAGATAAGATTTCTAATATTGGCATCTCATATTTTTTACCTATCACCTAAGTGAAAGTCTATTCAATAGGCAAACTACCCTGATGGCTGGACTTGTAGAATATGCCGACTGTACCTCTGGAAAAGGTTAAACCCCCACCCCCCTGCAATGGGGCTACCTGTTGGCCATGGGTTGTTCCCACTCAATAGCCAGCAAAAACATGTGCTGATCATGGACAAAGAGATCTTTGTGTGTGATGACCAGAGACACTACTGCCTGTGGAGTAGGGTTGTCTGCATCAGTCTGAATGGGAGCAATCCCATTGAAGTTGACATTCTGGTGACTTGCGAGAAGCCGTTTGGGTATGATCTTTTGATTGGCATAAACACTATAAAAGATATGGGTGGGGTACACATCATTCTGTATGGCACGATAGAGTTTGGTCACAGTAAACCACCCCTATGTGCAACACTAACCATCAACCAACAGGAGTTCAGCATCGAATTTGACCACATGGCAAAAGTTTGGACAACGACTCAGAAGTTGACTTGAGGCCAAGCCCCAACAGTGCTGCATAACATGATGGCTGAGTATCCAGTATCCAACTTGGCATGACAGGCATGGGCTGCATGTCTGGTTGAACTATAGCTGGCTTATGCCATACCACAAGCTCGGGAGAGGAGCAGTTTGGGCTGCCTAAGGGTTTAATTCTGCTGATGGCTGTAGTCCAAAAGACTAAACAAAAGTTTTGTACTGTTATGGACAACCAGGAGCTGAATAGATACGTCAATGCACTTACAGCAACTGCTGATGTCTTTTCACACAAGCTAAGTGAATGGTGACAATGGAGGGATAATGTATTGCTTCTGAATTTCCAAAGGCCTAAGTACAGGTGCATATCCACAGGTGATTGTGCCCATTCTAGACTGTGTTTCTGATTGATTGATTCATTGGTTTTAATGGCATGTCAATCCATCCAGGGTTATTTTATGCCAAGCAGTAGATTGTGAGGGATGGTCAAATTTATTATGTCTTTTTCAACAATTTTTCTTGATTTTGACAGTAGGTTGTTTGCAGTTTTGTTATTGTATTTTTATTGAACAGTTTGGATAAAGGATCTAGTTTTGTTATCATATTTTTGTAGAAGAACAATTTGAAGAAACAATCTAGTTTTTGGTTTGTTTTGTTTTGTTTTACAGCATATCAAACCTTGGTGGGTCATTTAATGCCGGCAAAGTTTTGAAAGATTTATAGCGATAGTTTGGTAGAAATTTATTCAACCTAAATTTTCTTTTTATAAACACATTTTCTATTTAACCCATAGATGACACCCTAACAGGTACTACCACTCCAGGTCAGAGTGGACCTGGGAGCAATGGTGATGAAGGGGTGCTCCACATTTCCCAGGCCTCCAGAACTGGAACCTTATCATCAGAGAGAGTTTAATGTCCTTCCCACGAAATGAAGACCCTCAGCCACCACCTTCTAGCACATGTGTGATAAAAAGGGGTGGGCTTGCCATAGGGACAATAGGGTTGGGGCAATCACATAGATGCTAGGGCTTGACATAGCCAGCCGATTGATCAGAGGGGGATCTTACGCCTCTGCAGAGGTGCAGTCAGTGTATTATAAAGCCCCAGCCAACAGAGCTTGTGTTTCTGAGTAGCAGCCCCATCACTTACGTTGATTTTGTTGGACATTGACAAATTCTGACCTTAATCGGTTTAAATCATAATTTCTCACATATTTCTGGTCCAAACTTAATATTTATATGGTTGGAAAGAAAAGAAAATAAACTTTCTAAATATGTAATTTTTATGTGTTTTTATCTATTGAATTGTTAAAACAGTATTTTGCTTTGAACAGCCGAAAATGCGTAATATTAGTTATTTTCCAAGACTAAATTTTACATGTTAATTTCTTTTGTAAAATCAAAGTGGCTAATATTTATCAATATTCTTGAAATTTTACAATTAATTAGAAGACACCTTAAACTACAAGCAGGAACTTGTTTTTCTTTTTTGACATTTGGTAGTGAAAATATGATAGACAATAGTTGACAGATATTTTTTATAAGATCAGAAAAAAAAAAAAAAGAGCACTATCTCTATATAGCATTCCCAGTTGATTTTTTTATTTGAGGTTATTGTTGTTTAATCACATTATTTATATAGAGCTCTGTAAATGGAGTTCAGAACTGTTTGAATTATGTAAATATCCCCAGTGGTTCAAAAGTTATGAGAATTTAAAGCCCCGAAATTGGGGGTACAAATTTGGACATGATTTTGTTTAAAAAATGTCAAATCATGGAAAAAGAAATTCAGTGATTTCTTCACCGTTTCTTTATTTTTGGAGCAATTTTGATACAATTTGGTATTCTTATGTAAAATTGTATGTTCTTTCTGATTATGCACTCAAATTGTATGTATCTCTATGCTTTAATCCATTATTTAGAGAATAAGAGATACAGATAGCAGCGATTTTGTTTTTTTTTAAAGTTTAACACCCAATTATTCAACATTTTCATTATAATAGTGCGTGTATATACATGTATAGTATTAATTCAAATAAATAACACAACTTTGAAGAAAAATAAAACATTTATTGCAAAAACACAGACATAAAATGAGGGTTCAGTTTATTTTATGGTAGGAATTTACAAAGAAAAAGTTAAGGATTACTGACTTGAAAACATACCTAAAAAAAAGTTCAGAAAAAAAGTAAATTCGTTGTTGTGGAAATTTCCATAATTATCAAATTTTTTTACGTGTGAATCTGAAAATTCTCATGCCAAAAATTAATGTTAAATAAATATTGGGTAAAACTTGCAAATCATACTCAAAATCCCATGATATTACAGGGTGACCCAGAAAAAACAGAACCCAAATTATTTATTTTCACATTAAATTAACACTAAACCCCCCCTAGTTAAAATTAATAGTTTTATTACAAAATTTGTGGGTTCTGTTTTTCCTGGGTCATAGTTTGTTTTGAAATGTACAATGTTTACAATTTCTTGAAAGTACATCGTACGTTTACGAATTTTACACAGGTTGATTTTTCAAAGGTAAATATATGTATACACATATATGATATTAATTTAAATATATAACACCACTTTGAATTTAAAAATACATTTCTAAATGCTAATGTTGAATTACATAAAAGAAATAGATTACCTATTTATTTACATGTTTTCACACAAACCCAATTAGTGTGTGCTTTTGTTTACATTTCTCGTAATTAAGTTGTTTTTTTTCAAAATTGAAATGGATGTAAAAAATAATTCAATTGTTAAAAACACATAAAAGTTAAATATTTAGAAAGATTGTTATTTTATTCTAAAATATATTCTAAAATTTAATATATTAAATATTTAAAAATTGGATGAGAAATAAGCGAATTTAAACTTTGTGTGCATAAACAATGCTTGCTGAGGAGACAGGCGTACGTCGTACGAACAAATAAATTTGAGGTTTTTTTTTCAAAATACTAACTTTTGAATCAAATCCCGAAGCACTTAGCAATCTTTAAATTTTACAAATCATATATCAAAATAATTCTGAAACTTTCTAATATCATGGACAGAGTGCGTCTTTTCTGCATCTTTTATATTTTTTAAATAAATAGCCTTTGACTTTGCCCTCTCATATTTTCTTTTCCATGGATCCTAGAAACAAAAAAAAAAAAGGCCCATTTGTACTTCCAGGTGCCTTCTAATTGAGTGCAAAATTTCAAGAATATTGATAAAGATTAGCCGCTTAGATTTTCCAAAGAAATGTAGAGTGTAAAATGTATTCTCGGAAAAAAATTCCTATCACGCATTTTCGTTTTTTTTAAGCAAAATACGTTTTTAACTCACTGTAAAAAAAAATTCAATTAATAAAAACACATACAAATTACATATTTAGAGAGATTGTATTATTTTATTTTCAACCATATGAATATTTTTAAGATTGAACAATAAATATACGAGAAATTGTGATTTTAAATCAATAAGGTCCGATTTGTGACGTCAGTTGACAGGCTGTTTTTACATTCGAAAGTAACGTAAATTCGAGGTTTTTCTTCAAAATCAAAACTTTCGGATCAAATCCCGAAGCACTTAGCAATCTTTAAATTTCACAAATTTTATAGGAAAATAATTTTGAAAGTCTCTAATTTTACAGAGAAAGTGCGTCTTTTTTGCGTCTTTCATACTTTTTATACAAATAACCTTGAACTTTGCCCTCACATATTTTCGTTTCCACAGATCCTAGAAACAAAAAAAAACCTGTTTGTACTTCCAGGTGTCTTCTATTTGAGTGCAAAATTTCAAGAATATTGATAAAGATTACCTACTTTTGAAAAACAAAAAAAACGATCATATTTTTGTTTTAAGCTGTTCGACCGAAAATACGGTTTTAACTCGCTGTAAAAAATAATTCAACTGATGAAAACCGATAAAAGTTACATATTTACAAAGATTACTCTATTCTCTTTCCAACCATATAAATCTTTTTAAGATTGGTTAAGAAATACTCAAGAAATTGCAAATTGAACTGATTAAGGTCGCAAATTTGAAAATGTCAGCGTTTTTCAGCTAAATGCTTGTAATGCTACTCTATATATAATAGAGATTCAGTATTTTTTGTCTGTAACCAAAACTACATTACTGCTTATGTCACAGTCACTTCAGAAATTAAGCAAGTTCAATGAGTATGTAATTTATAATCAATATAATTACTACATAAAATAATGGAAATCTTTATTTATAAATATACTCAGAAGTACATAAGAAAAGATGGTCTACAGCGATTTTTTAGGTAACTTTTATTAATTACAATCCCGGTATCATTAATTCATATATAGTTTGCTTTATTTCAATATATATTTAAAGTTTTTTAACAGAGTTTTACGAGAAAATTATCTACAAACTAGAAATTACACCTTAATCTTCACATTCGTTAAATCTTAATATATATTTTTTTTTTTGGATTCAACTGTATATCTGGTTTAATTCTGCACACATCTGAAATATACTTTTACATAATTTAAAATCAAGATATAATTTTTTTTAAAGTAAATTTTTTTTTCACTAAAATTAAAATATTAAAATTTTATATCAATATTGAGTCACTTGCTTTAAGAATAGATAAAATAATTTTTTTAAATAAATGGTATGACTCAACTGGAAGTGATTTCATTTACATTTATTTTTAATAGAAAAAAAATACGGTTTAATTTTATTTGCTATTATTATCAAAATAGCTTTTTAATTTTAATTTTGTTCTGTAAAAATCAAATGAAGTTATTCAATTAATTTGATGCTTACTTTAATAAATATGAAAATGATTAAATCTCTTAAGAAAATGAAAAAATTTTTCAGTTTACAGAAATAATGAAAATTATGAATGAAAACACTATTTACATTTTCGCACCATGAAATCAATTGAAATTTAACATAGCCAAAAACAAGTTATGACTAGAGGCTTTTTTAAGTGAAAAATCAATTAAGAATCAAATTTTCATGAAAAATTGATCTTTAAATTTTTTCCATAAGGATAAGAGTCAGAATAATTATATTAGAAGATTTCTTTTAAAGAAAAATTTTTCTTGGCAATTCAATTAAAAAAGCAAATAAAAGTTTTAAAAAATAATAATAGTATGACATTTTTTTAGCAGAATTTAGAATTCGTGGATTTTTTTTTACTAAAATAGATGAATAAAAATGCTTAATTTTAATTTTTATAAATATGAAATTTCTTAAATCTCTATGTAAATGAATTAAGAGCATAACAACTACAAAATTTTTTAAATAAATTTTATTTATCGAAAAGAATTTTTAAAGAAATTATTTTTCAACAGAATTGAACTGAATGAAATTTAGTTTACTGATATTGAATTTTTAACTCCCACCCACCTCAGGCAATACTTTTCAAAATTTATTTTTACATTGCCCTGAGTGTGTTTTTTTTTATCTTGCTAATATCATTAATAGATGATAAATAATATGCGAAATATTAATGATGCTGTACCATCAGGGTTTTTTGTCAAACTTTCAATTTTGGAACAAAACAACTTAAAATTATGAGAAATATAAACAAAACTCAGCACACACCAGACCGGCTTTGTTTAAAAACATATGTAAATAGCTGTTCTATTGTTGTATAGCCAACTGACTACCGGCTACTGGACTTCAATAAACAACAGATACGTATATATAAAAATAAGACCAGTCTTTATTTTCTTCGGTGTGTGGTTGGTGAGGGGCGTAGAGCTCCACAATGAAAATGCCGGGTGGCTGGCGAAGAGTGTTCACAATGAGTGCCCGAGGGGTGTTTACTGACGGGAGACGCGAGGTTGTCCTCTTGGCTGCTGGCTGGGATCTCTCTGTCTGTCGGCTCGACCCTCTGGCCTTTATATTGATGAATACACCTACACATCTTTATCTTTTGATCTGGTTTTTACATCCGCTAATATGCTTATGCATTTTTATCTTTTGATCTGATAACAGACTTTTGTTATATATTTCTTTATCTTCTCCCGGCTTCTTTGACCGGAAAACCTCTCTTCTGTTTTCTCCTTTTTTTAAAATATATATTTTTATATTTCTCTTTGTCTTTTTGCCGGAAGCTTCCTATTCCGGGCGATGATAATACAACACTATTTCTTGTAAGTAATTCAACATAGGTATTTAAAAATGTACTTTTACGTCCAAAGTGATGTTATTTATTTAAATTATTACTATATATGTGTATACATGCAATATCAAAATGAAAATGGTGAATAATCTTGTGGTAAAATTTATAAAAAAAAAAACAAAAAAAACAACAAAAAAAACTGCTATCTGAACCTATTATTCTCTAAATAATTGGTTACAGCATAGAGATACATACAATTTGAGTACAGAATCAGAAAGTACATAAAATTTTACCTAAGAATGCCAAGTTTTATCAAAATTACTCCAAAAATAAAGAAATGGTGAAGAAATGACTGAATTTCTTGTTTTGAATTGGTTTGTGATTTGACATATTTTTGAAACAAAATCATGTCCATTTTTGTGTACCCCCAGTTTCAGGGCTTTAAATTCTCATAGCTTTTGAATCAGTGGGGATATTTTCAAAATTCAAATTTTGAAATATTTTGAGTATATAAGGTGTGCTCTAAATCCCCAACTGGATTTATAGACTGGCCTAAGTTACGTGGTCTATTACTTTGCCAGTCAACAACCATACTATGTTGCTGATACACTACTTAAACCCCACACTGGCCATAATTCTAATTGCACTCATTGAGGAGGGACTTACAATACCGGACGATTACCAATACTCAGGACTCATTACCATGGATCCAATTCCACTGGACAAGCGCTCTTGCTTGAAGGCCAAAGGATGACCCATGAAAACTTAACAGAACCCCATATAACTAATGTAATTAAATAACAATAACCTCAAATAAAAAAAAAATCAATTGGGTATGCTATTCTGAGGGGGCACAGGTACTGCCTTATATGGATAGGTTTTGGACTAAATGTAATACACCTTACAATGTGAGTGATAATCAATGCTGTATTGACTCAGGATAAGTCGATCAAACATGCCACGTTGGCTTTCATTGCTGACATTTATGTCAATGAAAGCTTTGACAAAACAAGTCCAGGAACTTTTTTTTTGGGGGGGGGGGAACTTTCATGAAAGGACCCTGAGAAATTGAAGAGCCAAGATATTGAGTATTTACATTTGGTGGTTGGTTAATTGTTTGGATTGTATGGCATGTCAACACATTGGGTCATTTTAGGCTGAAGAGATTTTGTTTAATTCATTCTTGATGGGTACTGAATTTTTTTTTGAAGGTACGATTAAGTTATCCCAAACCATAGATAGGACCCTAACAGGTACTACCACTCTGGGAATGAATGGACCTGGGAGTAATGATGATGAAGTGGTACTCTACATTCCCTGAGCTTCAAAACTGGAACTTTATTATCAGATAGAGTTTAATGTCAAAGGATATGAAGACCCTCAGCCACCACCTTCTAGCACATGTACGCTAAAAAGGGTTGGGGCTTGCCATAAGAGCAATAGGGTTGTGACAATCATATAGGTACTAGGGCTTGAAGTGACCCGCTGACTGATCAGAAAAGGACTTTCTGACTGCCTGTCTAGTCCAAGTAAGGACCAAAGTGAAGTGTTGCACGTCATGGACTGCTCAGCCACCTGGGTTCCATCCTTAAGCATCAACAGGTCACCACCAACAGCCAACAAGGAACTCGCATCACTCTACACTGTTGGTCTAAGCCAATTACATACTGGAAGGTGCCCAGTGCGCTTCATGTGAGTAATTGTGGCCGAGACTGTTGGGATCTTGCAGTATGACATGTTACCCCCAAATGTCAGCCCTTTGGAGTTTAAAGAGTGTGTGTGATTATATAAATAAGTAGATATGTTTTTTAATGGGTATGAGGATTAAGACAAAGCTACATATAGGTGTATGTATATATATACATATATATATATATATATATATATATATATGTGTGTGTGTGTGTGTGTAGACAGTGGATTATATATGTATATATGTATATCTGTGTGTGTGGGGGGGTATATATGTGTATATGGTCTTGACATTCACAGGGGCTTGATGTGAGTACAGTCAAGAGTAATTTTAGAAGTAATAAAAATACATGGTCTGTTTTTGAAGAGATACAATTCAGATAGGGATCAGCTGTGGGTGGTCTTTAAACAAAGGGATTTTCAAATCCCACGTGGAAACGAGAATGAATGAGATTGCAGACGAGATTTAGAAGTAGGAGGGGACGGGGGAATTTGAAAGGCAAGAGTTTGAGATTTGGGAGCAGAGCTGTCAAGACGGTTGGACATTGAGGACCAGTTGAATGCAGATCAAAAAGTAGAGGTTCTGACTTTGACAGAGAGAGAGTAGGTTCCACTTTCTTGGCTTGACGGACTCATAGCAGCAGAAGAATAGAGCATAGAGTTGAATGACTGAATGATAATAAAGTATGGAGTCTTTTCATTTAAAGAGAAAAAAACTGACTGGCTTTAGAATTTTTAAAAAATTAGCTTTTCTAGGTGGTACTTTACATATCTATACATCATTTATTATATAAGTTGGTTATCTGTGTATACATTTTCATTTGAATTCTAAAATTAAACAAATTTAAAGCGTCAGTCTCAATACTTTTTTACCCCCATAATTTTTCTATTTTATTTTTTATGATCTTCCAAAGATTGTCAATGCTGTCGATGGTTCTAAATAAGCCATACCAGCATCAGAAAACAGCAGTAAATAAAATAATTGAATATATAATTTTCTTTATTTCCCAGCATGTCAAAACCTTTAAAAAATAAAATGTATTTGGCTATTTCAACAAGAAACTCCATCTTTTTAAGATGATATAAACCCCTAAGATTAGTGGATTTTATATATATATATATATGGACCGGGTTAGCTCAGTCGGTAGAGCGTTCAGCTAGAAACCACAAGGTTCCTAGTTCGATACCGGTCCTCGCCAACTCAGCGTATGAGTAGCACAGGAATCTGTGCGGTAAAGTAAGGAGCTGATGGTAGGTGTGGCGCTCCACCTCAGATGTTAAAACAATCTCCTTGGTCTAGCACTATTGAAAAGGGGATAGACTCCCTCGCTAACTGGCTGATACCAACTTTAGGCCGCCCCGTCGACTTTACTTACTTTACGTATATATATATATATATATATATATATATATAAAACATTACAAGGGAATGCTGAAAAGTTTTCAACTTAACCAAAAAGAAAATGACCATAAGTCCTGAAATGTACATGCAGCTATTTTACATATTCATCTTCTAGTTCAATAAACTTTGCATACCATTTCTCAAGTTTCTTTAACTCTTTCAAAAAAATAAAATTGAAATTTTGTGAAAAATCAATTCCAGGTTAGGCTGAGAACTATTCAGCATTCCTCTTGGAGATGCAAGAATCTAAAGACATTGTTAGAAAACACTAAGAACATTGACAAAAAAAATGACTATGCATTATTTTGCATGTTGAATCAATACACCAGATGGAGCACTGACCTTTAAAATATTCAATGCTTGAAACAGCTGCAAAAATACACTGACATTTTAATGTTTAATTTCTTATAAATTGAACTATCCGAGGTAAGGGATATTATGAAGTTGTAGTAAGGTATATTCTCGCAGGTAACTAGAAGCTGGAGCATTGAGTAGCAGTAATAGCAGTACATCTTCCAAGCAGTCAGCGTGGTAGTCTTGCTAATAGGCTAGTAGGTGCTTGTACCACCACAATGTCGTGTATTTATGGAGGACACTATCCAATCAGATTATAGTGAGGGGGGTAACTAGGTATTTGCATATTCATTACATCATAAATAAATAAATAGTATCAAGATGATATATCAATACAATAATTTCAGAGGAAAATTAAGAATTTTTCATATGTTGATGATTAAATTACTTATATACCAAAGATGTGAACTTTTTTTCTCAAAATAAATCTTAAAATTTACCCAAGCCCTAAAGGTTACTTTAATTTTATATTCTTTCTCAGAATTTTTCAAATCAAAATTAGAGCAAGTATTTTCTGGGAAATACATTAATTTATAATTAGTCAACCAAAATAAAATAAGTACAAAATATAAAACACAGGCAGTGAAAAAAACGTACTTATAAAAAGAATTGTGCAATTTGATCATAAAACAAATTGTAAACATGTATAAAAGTAGGACAGTTTTCAAGAAACTGGTTTAATGGATTTGTTAGAAAATTTAATTATCTAAAAACAGAAGTGCAACCAGTTTTGATATTTTCTTAAGAATTGAAAAATGTAAAAAAAAAACAAGTTTAAGGTTATTGATAAACTAATCAAAACCAAACAGATTTGTAACATATGAAGTCATGGCTGAAGTAAAAAAATTTTTAAAAATGTAAAATGTAATTAAATAGAAAGAAAACATTAAAGATTTTCTAAAACAAACCACTGATTTTTAAAGTTGAATTAGAATACTGAAACAAATCTTTGTGAAAATTTACTAAACAAAAATAACATCATATGATGAAATGGTTAGGAAGATAGATTAGCTGACTATTGGCAGTGACTTTGATTCTCAGTGTGCCCTATAATTCTGGCTTTGTGCCACATCTACTAAGCTTAGTTAATAACTAAACAAACTAGTGATGATGTGATTTAGGGAAAAAGCTACAATCATTTTTTTAAAATTCAATTAAAATTTTTGACACTATTACATGCATATCACAGAATCGTAAAACTGAAACAAAATCTGTTTTTTAGGGGGTTTTCTTTTGTAATTTTCAATGACAAATTAATCATTTGATTTATTTATTTTTTGGAGTTTTTTTTTTTGTTTTTCCAAAATATAAAAAACATAACTTGAAAACTTAAATAACAGTGAATAAGATTTTGTTGTCTTTTAATAAACAACGAATATAATATAGTCATTTTCTTATTTTTCCTTTAAAGGCATGGAAAAAAAAATTAAGAAAAGTTTTTACTTTTTTTTTAAGTAACCCGTTGATTTTCGTAAAACAATGTTAGCTGGTCTATTTTTAAATATCTCTTAAGAAATTTTCTAAGCAAACCAGATGAAAAGTCCGGGGGTGGGGGTACATTGTTAACGTGGAAATGGGAGGATAGACAAATTGTGTTGATGTAGAAATTGGAAGTGGGGAAGATCAAAACAATGATTTTAACAAATAATAAAACAAAATGAAAGTCGAACATCAGTAGAGGAAATGAATGTAGAATTAAATTAAAATGGAATCGTCCTTTTAAAAGAATTATTTTGTAAAAATTTATGATGAAAGAAAAATGTTGTCATGGTGCCTAGAAAAGACTCAACATCAATACATATATTTTATGGTTTCAAGTAACTAAGGATAATCATTTCTAACCAATTCAAGTAACTGTTTTAATACAAATAATTTGTACATTACATAGTCTCAAGTATTTCTATCTAATACTAATAATTTTCAAACAGATCTATTTGACCCATAGATGATACTCTTAACAGGTATTACCATAAAGGGACTGAATGGACCTGGGAGTAATCACAATGAAATGGTAACTACATACTCTCCATAGCTCAAGAACTAGTCTGTTGGATTATTTTTATATAGGGCATGCTGTAATCCACCAGTTAAACTTAGAGACTAAGCAAGGTCATGTTGTTTAAACCCCAGCCAATCAACAGCCTGAATACGTGGTTAGTTAACTATTTAATCACTGATATAGACAGCTGTTCATTTGCACTTAATTTGACATTGACAAACAAACCTGCAACACAAAGGGACACCAAGGAACAACTAAAAGATCCTACCCAAAACTAAGGGTCACCAAAGAGCAACAAATGGTTTCTTCACTAAAGATCATGCTCTGCTTAACATAAGGGATCTCCGCTGGACAGAGTTCTTGCTTGAAGCTTAAGGATGGCCACAAAAATTGTAACAGAGCCTTATTACCAGATGCAGTGGGGGCTTATTCATCTGCGGATACCATAATTGCATCTTTTTGAATTGTTTATATTTTTAGAAGAAACATTATCAATAATAACTAATTTTAACTAGTATTTTCTTGCATCTTTTAAAATTTTAATTCATAATTGCTTTTTTATCACAACTCACTCAGCTCATCATATTATTCAAAATCCATAGTAATAATGATTAACAATGCTTCAACTTAAAAGAAAAATGTTAAAATATATAAGCACATTGTTCATCTCTAACATTCTCAATAAATGTGCCAGATTCTACTAAGAAATGGAAGGCTGAAAACTATATTCCAAGTCCTACTTAAAGCAGAAGTTCCCACCAAAATCAAAGTTAAACAGCCTATTCAATACTTAAATGGATCACTAATTAGGAATAGCAGATACCTAAGGAACTTGAGGCCTAGACTAAGCAAGGCTTAGTAAATAAGAAACTATAGATGTCAAGAAAGCAATAAGTATATAAAAAAAGTTAGAATATACAGTCATCAGTGACAGCTTTACAGGAAATTAATTGAAGCCAAGCTGTTGCTTCTGTTATAAATGGCTTGCCTTAAACAAAAACAAGACTTAATCAATACAACCAAAGAATAATTATACACACAACTTGATATAACTAACAAATAAGTCAAGAAAAAACTACAAGCATTTAGTAAAATTTTAATCTGCATCACAACTGAATAGGAAATTCAGAGTACAATCTAAAATTACATAGAACTGTGTTCTGTAAATATGATTAGCATTACCAGCAGTTTAACTGAAATCAGTGGACATTGACAAATTTGCACCTTAATCGGTTCAATGCGCAATTTCTCATGTATTTCTGGTCCAATCTTAAAGATATTTATATAGTTGAAAAGAAAATAAGCTTTACAAAATATGTCATTTTTATGTGTTTTATACATTGAATTATCTTTTACAGTGAGTTAAAAGGGTATTTTGCTTTGAACAGACGTAAACGCAAAATATGAATTTTTTTTCAAGACTGAATTTTACAAGTTACTTTGTTTTGCAAAATCAAAGGGGACAATCTTTATCAATATTCTTGAAATTGTACACTTAATTAGAAGTCATCTTAAACTTAAACAAGGAGGTTATTTTTTTCTTCTCTGACTTTTGGAAATGAAATCGCTACCAACAAAAGTTGACGCACGTTTTTTCAAAAAGTATAAGTAAAAAAAGACTACTATATCTTTAATAGAATATAATTTCAGAATTATTAAAATGTAAACAAAACACTTCCCCACACACCGGCTGGATAGGCTTTTTTTGACAAAATTATGTAAAGAGGTATTCTATTTCTTGTATGTAATATAACATAGCAAGTATTTAAAAAGTTATTTTAAGTTCAAAGTGATGTTATTTATCTAAATTAATACTATATATGTATATACATGCAGTAGGGTAATTCCATGTCAATTCATCCAGGCCATGTCACCCTTCCCCTTCAATTTTTCTGAAATTTTGTCCAGGATTATGTTAAAGTTAGACAATCCTAAAAATTTGAGCTTCCAATTCCAAAAATTGGCTGAGTTATGACAATTTTTAGCTCTCCAAATTTAGGTGGGTGTCACGAAAAATGGCGACTTTTTATAATCTATTTTTGTCTGTCTCTTCCCTATTCCTAAAAATTGGTTTATAAAAACATTTTTGCCAAGGAATCCAAAAATGCAATCAAAAAAGTCTCAAAGTTAACCAATTTTAAGTTATAAATGATTTCTGATTTGCCAAATTTTAACTGATATTGTAGCTTCGGTTCTGGGCAAAAACCAAACTATCTTTTTGGTACAAACAATGTTCAATATGATAAATAGATGGAAATTAATCCGACAGTATGAAATTTAACATTTTGAAAAAACATGATGTTTGTTATGTAATTGCTGACAGATCTGTTTCAACCAAATCGATAAGTTGGTCTTCTTCAACGAGCGACATAGAGGGAAAAGAGATATCCGTTAAAAGACTGTTTACAAAGACGAACGCTGAATTCAACCGCTGAAAATTTTGAAAAATGCGTGTTCTGTTTTAAAAATAAAATAAATTTTATTTTTTATTTTTAAAAATCAGAAGCATTATAGTTTGTAGTAAAACTCAAAAGAGTTTGTTGTAAAAATTATATAAAAAATGTAAAGTAGGTATCAAAATTGTTTAAGATATATTTCAGCTGTTAAAGATATACAAGTCCACATTGTAATTTGAAGAAAGATGTTAGAGTTCCAAAATTTACTTGTGGTGTTGATAAGTCCATAGAGTTTTAGATGAAAATCTTCAAGGTTGTAAAATTCCAGATATATTGTTTTTTCATTTGACAAATATAAAAAATAGATGGAAATTAATCCGACAGTATGAAATTTAACATTTTGAAAAAACATATGATGTTTGTTATGTAATTGCTGACAGATCTGTTTTGACCAAATCAATAAGTTGGTCTTCATTTTAAAACAGAACATGCATTTTTCAAAATTTTCAGCATGGATACATCAAAACTCTGACATCTGGCAACTGACTTGGTAAACACCCACAAGGTTATTAACCATCTTGTCAACAGCAACCTTTTTGATTACCATGTGTCTAACACATATAGGCATAGCATTCCCAGTTGATTTTTTTTATTTGAGGTTATTGTTATTTGTTATATAGAGCTTTATAAATGGAGTTCAGAACTGTTTGAATTATGAAAATATCCCCAGTGGTTCAAAAGTTATGAGAATTTAAAGCCCCAAAATTGGGGTGTACAAAAGTGGACATGATTTTGTTAAAAAAAATGTCAAATCACAGACCATTTCAAAACAAGAAAATTAGTAATTTCTTCACCATTTCTTTATTTTTGGAACAATTCTGATAAAACTTTGCATTCTTATGTAAAATTGTATGTTCTTTCTGATTCTGCCCTTAAATTTGATGTATCTTCATGCTAGAACCCATTATTTGGGGAATAAGAAGTAGGGATATCAAGAATCTTTTTTTTTTTAAGTTTACCACAAGATTATTCATTTCCATTTTAATACAGCATATATACACATATACAGTATTAATTTATATAAATAACATCACTTTGGATTTAAAATACCTTTTTAAATACCTGCTATGATGTATTACATACAAGAAATAGAATAACTCTATAATTTTATTTAACAAAACCTGAATGTAGCATGTACAGCTCTATTTAAAAAACTAGCCGTAAAAATAATGCAATGATTAAAAACACATAAAAGTTACATATTTAGAAAGATTATTCTATTTTCTTTCCAATCATATAAATATTTTAAAAATTGGACCAAAAATAAGCGATGAATTACTATTTAAACTTTATGGTTTGGATAAAGGATGCCTAGCTGAGAGTTGTTTACTTTACGGAAGACAAGTAAATTTGAATTTTTTTTTCAAAATTCATAGTTTCAAAGCAAATCTCTGACGGTATACAATCGTTTTATTTCAGACATTATATATGAAAATAATCCTAAGGCTGTCTCCTATTAGGCATATAGTGCTTCTTTTTTTTTTTTTTTGCTTATCTTATATTTTTGAAGAAATTGCTTTTAACTTTGGTCTACTGTAGTTTCACTCCCAAAGGTCGGAAAAGAAAAAAACAAGTTTCTGCTTGTAGTTAAATGTGTCTCCTAATTAAGTGTAAAATTTCAAGAATATTGATAAATATTAACCACTAAGTGCTGGCAAGAGAATTTACCAAATATTTAAATAACCAATAAAATTTATTAAAACAAAAAGTAAAGTTCTTTACCTGTACAATATCCAAAACCATTCCAGCTCCAACAGTTCCAAATCCTGCAATGATGTAAGGTATAAACACCTGCAGACCAATACTCAGAGCACTCTCATCTTCTTCAGACACAATTTTAACTTCAGGAGAGCCTTCACCTTTGTCAATAATATGATGATGATCATCGTCATCATCCTCATCTTGTGAAGGTAACAATGGAGCAGTCACATCTGTAGTCAGATCAGCACTATGTTCAGACAGTAACCCATTTGTGCTATCTCCAGAGAGTGGTTTCAGCTGACCTAAGGCCCCATCACTGAAATCTGTCAATGGTATTTCCTCTGGCATTGAAGCAGTTCTTGTAGGACTATCTTCCCAAGAGTTGTAAGTTGTTGTTTTTATTTCTCTCCGTGTTCCAAGATCATTACTATCAAGAGAGTCATCACGTGTGATTCTTGGAACCATCTTCCTTTGACGTACTTCCCCTTCATATCCTTGCCTGGAAGACATCTTTCTTACACAGCAATATTCTCATTGCTGGGTAAAGAGCTCCAACAATTGTTACTCTGAAATCACAAACATTTAATTATTAATTTAATAATATTCATCACAAACAACCACAATATCTATACATTACTAAAATTATCACATATATATGTGTGTGTGTGTGTGTGTGTAACTAACTAAACAAAAAGTGCAAAGATTTTTATTAGAGAAATGCACTTAAATCAAACTTACAGAATGAAGCAATTTTTAGTTCAATTTGCAACTGCAGAAAGTAAAGTCGTCGGGGTGGCCTAAGGAGGTGAGGTGGAGCACCACACCTACCATCAGCTCCTCACTTTACCACACAGATCCCTGTGCTACTCATATGCTGAGTTGGCAACTTTGCCAGGTGCTCTAAACCGGGAGGTGGGGGTGTTTGGGTTGCAACTGAATTATAATGTTTTATTATTTTCCATTATATATAACATTTTTTTTTAAATTCCAGAAAATAAGCACAAATCTGTTAGATTTTTATGTTTTTTGTTAAACATTGAGGGTATCTTGTAGCTAAAAAAGTTGATGTGATAAAAAAACTAAAAAAACTAGGGTCATTTTTGGGTTCAGAAAAAGAAAAAAATAGTCAAATACAAGTGTCAGATCCAACTCAATGAAAATTGTATTGTCCAGTGTAATTCATACTGAACATAGTTTCTTATTCATTCAAATTCTTGATATAATTATGAAATGTTTATTAAACGATAACAAGGTATTATTAAAGAAAACAAAAAAATCATGGAAAAAAAGAAAACAAAAAGAAAATAAGTTGAAAGGAAAGAGACACTGGAAAGGAAAAACAAAGTGATGCATAGAAGAAAGAAGTAAAGAAAGTTAGAGTGAGAGAAAGAAAAAAAAGGAGAAAGAGATTAAGTGTCAATCCATACACAAATAATCCTATCATTTACGATAAAAATTATGTTAATAATTTTTAATAAAACTTAAAACTCATTCATGCATTTTTTAATTCATTCATTTATTTTTACATGAAAATTTGTTAATCATTATTGATTTTAAGTAGTATTTTTCTTCATCTTAATTTTGGTTGCTTTTTGATATAAACTAAAATGAAGATGAATAAAAATACAAGTTAAAATTCATAATGATTTTTTTATGTCTGTTTCTTAAAAACAGTCTATGTATAATCTTTTTTTTTCTGGGCTACATTTCCAATGTGGTGTCATTATCTCAGTTTATCATTTTGTATGTAATGCACAGACTTTGACATGAACAACAACATAGAACAAATAAAAAGGAATAACAAATTATAAATCATTACAGATATATTGAACCATGAAAAAAAAGTTTTATCTTCCAACAACAGATACTTTCTACAGAACATATTGAAGCATTATCTACATTTACTGATAAAGTGAAGCCACATAATTTCTATAGTTTACTATAGTATATTGTTGCCGTCATCAAATAGATGGCAACATAATCAAACTTGAATTACAATTTTTTTTACTAAAGCCAAAATATTTCTCTGAACTTTTGAGATGAGGTTTGTTAATTTGTATTATTTGGATCATTCAGATTATTGTCCCAATCTTTATTGTTATCTACACACGATGTGCCCACTGGCCTTCTTCCAATTATGACACGAAGGCTCCTGAGTTTGACAAGAAGATTCTAGAGTTTGAAGAGAAGGTTCCCAAATCTGAGGAGGTTCCTGAGTTCAACAAGAAACACCTGAAAAGGACTGGAGGCCACATCCACCAAAACGTTGTGTAAATAACAATAAAGATGAGAACAATAGTCTGAATAATCCAAATAATATAAATTCAAATTGTTAGTATTGAGCTGACTTTTCTTCTTTATTTTTTTTTTTTTTTAATGAAAATGGTCTATGGAATACTCTCCAGAAGTTTACAGAAGATATTGAATAATAAACTAAAACCTATGAATACAAACCAAAAATAGAATCTTTAAATATTACGGATCAAATGTTAACAATTTTACATGATCAGATATAAATTTACTTTTGTTTTTTAATCAATTAATAATACCTAATTAAAATATATTAAAAATATTAGTAAAAGTTTCATATTATATTTCATATGTAACTGAGTAGGTACTGTTAGGACTATGTGGGCATAGCTAAATTATGCTTAGAAATAATTGTACTTTTTAAGATTATAAAGGACATTGATAAATCAACATGAAATTTAATATATTATATACAATGCAGAACAAATTACATACAGTGATAATTATAAACTACTGAAAATTCACATAAGCCTCAAAATGATTTAATAGAGAAATATATAAACCAATTTATCAAAGATTTGGTCAGTAGCATACAAAATGTAGGATTTTTTAAAAAGGTTGTTACATGAGTGTATGTACTATTGGTAAGCTCCTAAAGTTCCTTTTTATGGCACAGAATTTTAACTCATTCCCAACATATCAATACAGACAGGTAGTTAAAGTCAATAATTGATTTTGTTTTTAATTCATATAATTTCTGATAAATTTCTATAAAATCTAAGACAAATTATCACAGTCTATAAATTTAAAATGCAATGTTTAAAGATGAAATATCAGCAATATCATAGTTGAAATATTTCTTTCAGTACAGAGCAGAGATTTCAACTTTGTAAAATAAAAATGCAAATGAAATGTGATTAGATTGGTCATGAACGCTTACAAAAGTTCAGCAAAGCTTTCTATTTCTATTAAGTGCCCTTTCTTACATCATGTTAACAGTCTGTCTTTGATATTAAATTCAATATTAAGCCACAAGGAAGTACACAATAGTTATAAGAAAAAAAAATGAGAAATCATAATCATCAGGATCAGGGGTTCCCAACCTCTTTTTACCATACCCCACCTAATCACTTCTAAAATCCTGATGTTCCTCCATATGGCAATATAGAATTCTTATAATTTAAAACTCCGTTTAAGCTGGAGAAGTTTAAAAGTAAAAATGAAATAAATAAACCCCAAAAATTAATAAAGAGGGAAATTTTCTATAATTGGACCCAGACCCCATTAGTCTCAATTGACCCCCTTAAAAATAAAATTGCCGCCCCACGTTGGGAACCACTGATCAGGATGATTATAAACACTATTAAGTTACAAATTGGATTAAAAATTTCTTTATTATCTAAATTAAAGCATTTTGTTACATGTATCATTTTTCCTGGATTAAAAAAAACCCAGATATTATACATAATATACAATTTTTATTAGCGATTGTTTTGACTATAATCAGTACTTTAGATAATAAAGATGACATAGCAAATGACTATTGACTTTATTTTATTTTTTATTTTTTTTGCAAACTGATAAAATATAAGGGTAATTTTAAAATAATTGACATAAAAACTAGATAAAGATTTTACTGTGACACTGTTAAAGTTTAGTATCAACTAAGGAATTTTAAAACCTTGAAAAAGTCTGGTATACTTAATGACCACCTGACATCACCCTTTTTCAACCATTCTGAATAAAATTTCAATAAATTTACAACTTATCACCCAACACATTCAACAATCTTTGTTTTGATGTTATGTGTGGTTAAAGCAAAATAATTAATAAAAACCATGTAAAAATTAAGATTTAAGAAAGAAATCCTGAACCACAAGAATCAAGTTTCCAACTGAGAAATAAGACAAATGAAGTTTAAATATTTAATGTAAATTAATATTCTCTATTTATGAGGTTAAACTTTAATCCACTCCTCAATATTCAAATTCACACACATAGTTCCATTGTTTCTTTATAAATTGGATGTTTTTAATCAAAAGGAAACATTAAAACCATAAGTAATTTTAACAAGGAAAGATAAATTTAGTAAATATGGATTTTTAAATATTCACCATTTTTATATAAAATTTGAACACATTACAAGTAAACCGAAAAATACAAAACCCTGGAAATTTTTTGTTCTTTGCCTTTTAAAATGAAGATTCTGACCAAATCATCTCTCATAAACTCAAAATAATATTTTTGAAAGACTGATGTAAAGTGGAGATTATGAAATTAAAAATAATTTTTTCAGTGGCACAAAAATTAACAAATTTTCTATTAAAATATTGATATTAATAATAATAATATATTGATAATATAATATAAAGTAAGAAAAATCTACAGTGGCCTATTGTTGGTATCAGCCATTTAGCGAGGGAATCTAACTCCCTTTTGCTAGTGTTAGACTGGGGATATTATTTTGCTGAGGTGGAGCACCACACCTACCATCAGCTCCCAGATGCTTTACCTCACAGATCAGATTACCCAAATAGTGCTACTCACATGCTGACGAGGAGTGGTATCAAACTAAGAACCTTGTGATTCTTAGGCAAATGCCCTACCGACTGAACTAACCAGCCCTTACCTCAAAATTTACTGAAGGTAATTATAGCAGGACCCTGTTATTCAAATTAAATTGAGGAGGAGTTTTTTCAACAAATAATGGAGTAGGCTCAGCTTTGAATACAAGAGTCTGGCTCAAAAGGATGAAATTAATAGGTATGATTGGGTAGGAACGGTCAACCACTGAAATTACTAACAATGTTAGATGTAATAAAAAATTAAAAAAAAAAAAACTGTTATAGAAAATGGAAAAATTAAAATTCAATGGGACTTTGGAATTCAAACAGCTCACCCAATCCAGACAAGAAGACTGGATTCCGATTTGTCAGATAGCTGTCAATGTTCCAGCAGGCTATAGAATAAAAAGGAAACAGTGAAAAGCTGAAAATATATATGAACTTTGCCAGATTCCTATTGGCAATTGTATTAATTATTACTATAGTACTCTGAACAGTCTTGCAAAAGGCTCGGAAAACTGGAAATCTGATCAAGTATTTGAACCATTGAAGCAAACAAGTTGATTTGCTGTTACTTGATTTTATGTGAGTCACACGGTGAAGAAGATCAAACTTACTACAATAATGAAGTGTGAAATTAGTTTGCTAAGCATAGGTACTGGCAAAATGAGCCTAAAATGCGTTTTTGACAAAATGACTTTAGCCTCCCCCCCCCCTACAGAAAATAATTTACCAAAACTCAGGGAATTATCGGATTTTAATGAAATTTTGAGTGTTTATTTATCAATGAATGATCTTTATAATACATTATTTATTTTATTTCAAAACTTTCTAATTTTTTTCAGGTCACTTAATTTTGACCTTATGTTGGGGGCGTAACATTTTTTCGAGTTGGTCTTATACTGTACTAATTACAGTATAAATAATAAGATAAAAGACCGAAGTTATGAACAGAAACAAAAAAAAAATGTTTACGTTGCCTTTTCTATGAGAAAATAAGTACCGAAAATTGAAAAATAAAATGTAAAAAAATAATAAATAATTAATTTTTTGGAGATTTCTTTTATTATTTAATTGGCTATTATCTTATAAAAGATAAATTATACATCGATATTTTTTTCTGCTTAAAAAGGGCGGGGTACATTTTCAATAGAGTTTTTCTTCAAAACTTATTATTTTCATCGAAAAAAATAAGGTTTGCATTAAGTAGATATTTATTTCTAGAATCTAAAAATATAACATTTTAAACTTAACAGACTTTTCCCATTTTAAATGAATTTTATATATTAATTTTTCATAGAAAAAATACTAACTTAAAGTTTTGAAATAAAATAACTGATGCATTATAAAATTCATTAATTGATAAATCAATACTGAAAATTTCATTAAAATCAGATAATTACCTGATTTTTAGTAATTTTTTGCAATCGCGAATGTTACATTAAAATTGTAAACAAGCGCGTAAAACCATCGAAAAATAGACAGAATGGTGGATCGCGTCGAAATTGACCAAAACAAATCGTTTTAAATCTATTAAAAATATACTGCATATGTAATGGTATTTTTCTTTTTTTACTGATGGTCATTATGTTACTACTCATCGATTTAGACAAAGTCTGACCTTAAATAATAGATTTAATTATTTTTAAATAGCTTTTAAAACTCGTAGCAGACGATTTTAATGCCAGTAACTAGCATTACTCCTTGATGAGACGTCTATCAGGAAGCATGTATTAATTTAGCTTCTTTTTTTTTTTTTTTTTTTCTATAAGTTGTTATGTTAAAGTTAGGTAGAATTCTACGAGATGAAAAAAAAACAGTACTTAAAAAAAGATCTGAATCAACTTATTCACACAAAAACATTTTAAGAAAAAATAAGAAGAAATGTTTAAAAGGAAAAGAGCACGATTTCAAAATTAAAATAAAACAAACTAATAATTAATTTAAATGAATTTGTCAAATAGATGTTGTTTATGACAAGTGCGATTCCCTATTTCATAGTCGATCTCACGAGAAAAGTTTAGGTAGAAGACACAAGCAGAAAATCTAAAATAATGTTTTGTTTTAAGATGCACTTTTAGCGGCATAGAAATCATATTTGGATTAGATTTTTTTAATATTAAACATTTTTTAATAAATCGATCATAGCATCTATAAACCAAACTAATTATTGATAACAAAAATACTGAATTAAAACGGACCAAATTTTACTTTAAAGTCATTTTTTCGATAAACTCCATGTAATTTTCTATAAAGAAAAAAAATCTAAACACTGAATCTTTTTGTTTTTTCAAGTACAATTTCCGACCAAAAAAAAAAAAAAAAAATGTTTATTTAATTTGATTTGTCAACAATTTAGTGTACAATTTTTTTTATCATTTATTTATTTATTATTTTTAGAATCGTCTATTTTTACACCGAACAATAATGAAATCACAAGAAAATATTTAAAAATATATATTTGAGTTTAAAGCTTTAAAGTTTAACGGAATAAGAGATATTTTCAACCACACACACATAAATGAAAAGTCACACCTGCCAGTGGACGTTTGGGATCACGAAAAAATAAATAAATAAATAAACAAATAAAAAGATTCAAGTTAAATGCCAATTAAAAAAGTGAAGAAGAGGAAAATATTTTTTCTTCGTCTAAAAATAATCAAGATTTACTCTTCCCAAAATTATTTTCTTTCGTTCAATTTAATATTTTTGTTGTCTCAATCATTCAATTTCTATCATCGACCATTAACTTAATAAATAAAAATAAAAAAGGCCACGTCATTTCCACTAAAAGAAAAAATTATAAAGAGAGCTACCAATAAGTAAAAAAATAAATAAAGTAACTAAAATCCAAATAATATACTATATTAAAAATGATATTCTAAAATTTAACATAAATGTCCCTTAACAAATCAAATAGGGGTTTGTTTAAGGAAAGAGAAAAGGATCACAACAAAGTACGAATTGTTTTGCCTTCAATAGTTTCGCTAGCTTAATTCAATAAATGGTTTTGTCAATTTTCTTTTGTACCTTTTATCCAAGTGTTTTGTGATATTAAATAGAAAAAATCCTTTTATTTTATTTTGGTGAATACTCGTAATCAAAACGAGGAGAATCAAGCAAGTTCAAAAATCAGAACAAATATTAAAAATAAAACAAAACATATTCCTTAAATCTATGTACATTACAATTTATTTTATTATTTTCAAATTATTTTTGTAGCGAATCCGGTTTACAAAATAGTTACGAATAAAACAAACATGAAAAGTATGTATCTATTAACAAATTAGATTAATAGTAGATTGGATAATTAAAAAATAATAATTGTTAGTTCTACAGTTATTTACTTTTCTAACTTTTAAAATAATATCAAAAGAAAAAAAGAGATCACAGAAAAACCTTTTAAGTTTTGCTCAGCTTCATGAATAGTTTTAAGAAAACTAAAACAAAATCTTTGTCTATTTTTTTGTTTTTGTTTCTTTCTTTCTTTTTAGTTTCTAATTAGCAAACTTATTAATATTGGTGATAATTATTGCGAGAAAACTGAAAAATAATTTGAAAGTGGTTATTGAGAAATTAAATCAATATTGTAAAATTAAATTTAATAGATTGTTTTGTATTATATATTTAAATGTTATTATTTTAAAAAAAGAAAGAAAAAAAGAAATGCACACTACAGAAATTAAACATTATCGAAAATTGAGAAATAGAATTTAATAAATTAAGAAATTATAATTTTCTTTTTTAATCAAATACTCATAAAAAGCATTGATTTTTCACAACAAACAAAAAAATCAAAATAAATTGACAACGAAACATAAAAACAAATTTTCATACAATAGTAAATACTTATTTATAGTAAAACAATACCATAATGACTTTAAAATACACACACACGTAATAAAAGTACTAAACTCTAGGAAATCTTAAGGAATTTTGGGCATCTTAAAATAAATACCTCTAAAGTGTGGACCCAACACAGCCACATGCCAACTTGTCGAAATGTCGACTGCATCGGACACATCTCGTCAAAAAGAGATTTTCTTTAGTTATTAACTTATTGATATATTTTTATATTTTTCATATTAGAATTTATATTGAATGAATTTGCATACAAAAAATTAAGAAATATTCTTACTTTATACTTGTACCGAATTCTTGCCAAATGTAAATGTGTCAAATTTTTATCTGTTCTGTATCAACACAGTTCCGTTTACAATATTAACAAAAATACTATTTTCATTATTAATCAATATAATCAAAAATAATTTTTAATAGAATAAAATTGCTAATCTAACGTTATGAATTTTTTTTTATAAGTACAAGAACATTTTAGTAAAATTTCTTGTTGACTGATTTACAAGTCGGATTATTTATTACAAGCGACACTCCGTTTTGTTCACCGGTTAAACATGTGCTCTATAAATTGAAGCTACGAAAGTAGTGGGAAAGAATCCAATTAAACATCTTGCTAATTCAAGGCTGAATTAATAACAATGGACGAAAATGAAAATAAAATGTCAGCAACGAAAATCTCGAAAGATTTACTTGGTTTAGAAAATAAATCACGTGAGTTTAGTTCATAAAGGTTTTTTTTCTTTCTTTTTCTAAGAATAATTGCTTCATCTTGTCAGAAATTAAATCACTAAATTTTAGAGTGAAATAAGCAAATTGCACTTTTGGGACAACTTGCCCCTTAAGGATTTTTTAACATGAGTAAATTAATTTTAGTGTGACAATTTTCAGATTTTTGTTTGTTTTATGAAATCGAACTTGAATTTAGCTTCCATCATCTTAAAACTAATTCATCATTTTTTTCTTTAATTAAAAAAAAAGGCAATTCTTTTCCTTTCATTTTTTTAGTGTGACTCTAAAAGGTACCACTTCATTTTCTGTATACAATATTTGATGTTCACTTTTTCTTTAACTTTTATAATTAATTCTTTCTCTCAAAATATACACATGTATATATGTGTGTGTTAAACGATTTGAAGTTAAGTTTCGCACACAAGCTGCTTCGGATTTCCTCATGTCTCACTTTAAAATACAATTCAATTTTCATTCATTCCCAAATAGAACGTGAAAACCTTCCTTTCTTTGATATCATTATTTTTTTTTTTTTTTTTCGTGACAGATGGGACGTAAATATTTTAGAAATCGAATGTAAAGTTATTTTCTATTCAGTCTCTTTACTAGAGTTTAAAAAAATCAGTATTAAAGGTGAGATGCATATATTTTAGTTTAAATTCATTGTCAAACAAACTTTTATTTATTATCATCGAATAATGTATGAATAATGGAACGTTAAGCATTAAGCTACAATGTAATTTGATAAAGCTGAAATAAATGAATTTTGAATTCTACAAACGAAATAAGGGAAGTTCGTGTTAGGATGAATTGCATTTAATCACTTTTTTCTTCTTTTAAGTAATGTTAAAATGCAGTTTAATTTTTAAAATAAATATCCTTAGATTTATTAATCGCAACAAATCCAACAAGTTTACGGCTGAAAAAAGGTGTTTAATTTCCTTTTCATAACTTTCATGATTCATTTCTTTCTTTCTTAATTTTTTTTTTTTTTTTTTTTTTTTTTGCATTCTGAAAAATCTGGTAAAATAAATTTGGAAAAAAAGTTTTTGTATTTTTTTTTTTTTTTTTTTTTTTTTTTTTTCGATCAAATTTCTTACCTTTTTTGTAAACGTTCCATTTTATATAGATAGATCCACTAAATGTCTTGAGAATAAAAAATGTAGCCTTGGTTTAAATAATATTAACAACAGGTGTCTGTCTCGGCCGATGTCTCTTTCCACGTCAACTAATGATCGCAGTCGCACGATGACCGATCTTCTTTTCAATGAAAGGCTGTAAAGTAAAATGAGACGTCATCATAAACTTCCGAAGAGTCTTGTTTAATGTCTTCACTCTTCTGTTCTCTCTTTCCTTGTTTCTTTCTTTTCTTTTCTATGTTGACATTATTTTACTCGATCACTAAGTACTGCTTGTCTTTCCAATCTAAACTCGATCCACACATTTTCTTAAACTCTGTTTAAATCATTTCAACTTAAAGACACTAGAGGCACAACTTTTCTTCTGGACTTTTTTAATTGTTAGATAATTTTCAGGAGTGGGCACTCTTTAATTCACCATGATTATTTTAAGGTACTCCCGGAAATTTAAAATGTCCAACTTCAGCTGTTTGATAATCTCTATTCTTCATTATTTTGTTTAATGAACCATTTCTAAGTTTAAATGAAAGAGAAAGAAAAAAAACTGTCTTACAATTCTTAAACACAATTATACAAAAGCCGTGGTGATATTAATGCTTCTATATAGAAAAGATTGAAGCCTTCTTATCTACTTATCTACGTTATCTCCACAATTCGAATGATTATAAAATGACGATCAACGCAAATGAATACCTCACAAAAATTATCATTCAATTGCTAATTGGACTGGAAATTGCTTTATTCTGTTAAGTTATAGAAAATTTCTCGAAATGTCTGCCCCACCAGTTTTGGCCCAATTTTAACCAAACTTTCAAAAAAATTAGCCATCTTTGAAACGATTTTAATATGACTTCAGTGAAGATTATTTTTTATTTCTTTTTTTACTTATTTATACTCTCGTGTCAACAAAACGTTGAGTAATCGCAAAGTAGACTTGATTTGCAAGGGAAGTAACTAAGAAACTTTACCTAGAAAGACAACAGGCGTCATTTTCAAAGCTTTAAGAAAGCACCCATTTGTTTAATAGATATGATTAAAAAAGGTGATGTTTTGTATAAACAAAACATCACCTTTTTTAATCATATCTATACTTACAAATTATATTACTTATTTATATTAATTAGTATAAAGTATTTTTCACCTTTTAAAGAAATGTAATGTACATAAACTTTTTAAAATTGTCAAATTTTATTCCGTTAACCTGATTTAAAAAAATCTTTTGTTTTTTTGGGGGGTTTTATACATTACTATTACATATCTACATTCATATTTTCTCTTTAAAATAATCTAAAACTTGGAAATGTTTTCATTTGAAAATTTGTTTATATCTAGAAACAACATGAAAATTTTAAATTGTGTAGATTCTATGGCATTTTGAACAAAGAAATGTAGTGTCTGGTAAAAACGAAAACTGACTCCACAAACAATATTTCAAATGACACAAAATGTAAAGAACGCAAACCAGACAAAAATGGAGGAACAACAAACACGTGGTATATAGCTAATAAATAATAAAAATAAATTTATTTTGTTATCATGTCGTACAGACAAAGTGGATTTACAGTGTTGGGAAAGGGAGGTGGATGTTGTGTCTTTCGGTAAGAACAAAAGGAGAAATAGAGAGAGAGCATGTATATGGGTGTATGAAATAAGCTTTGGTGGCATGTCTGTGGAAAAATAAATTTGAGTCTTTGAAAGTGTTGTTTGTTTTAGCGGTAATGATAAACCAGGAGAGATGTTAAAAGCTTACATTCCTAAGTTAAATGTATCGTTCAGGTTGATAGCTAAGTCACGTATCTTCTTGATCAAATTAGTGATCCTGACATTGGGCTGACTGGTCATGAAGCAATTGTCCATCGCTACTCATCGGGAAAACTTTCTGACTTGTTAACGCGTAGTCAGCTTATATATCTGCTTATATATTCTGATTTGATCTTTTTGTTTTTTGGTGGTAATGTCTTAGATTTACGAATCTCTTGAAATTTCAAAGTGCTGACATATTAGTAAGCAGCCCACATGACTTGCCCTATCCAATCAAATTCCAGAGTTTCATTTGTCCAAAATTGTGGAAGTCTTTTAAAAAATTTAGATAGGAGTTGGACAAGAAAAAGTATAAGAATGAAATTTTAAAAATTTTAATTATGCTTTTAGAATAAAGTGTAAAATATTTTCAAATTTACATATTCCCAAATTAAACCAATTTTTTGTTTGCCAGTCTGGATTTTTCATCTGAAGTAATAATAAATGCTATGCTTTTACACCTATAACTTTAAAATCTACCTATAAGACTAATGAATAACATTTAATCATGACAACTGATCCGTTACTTCTTTCTTTAGAAGTTTTGTCTTTTGTCAATTAAAAATTACACAGGTTCACCTACTGCTATAAAAACTAATGGTTTACATATAAAATTCACATAAAAAAGATTTACTAATTATATCTTTTATATAATAAATATCTTTAATCTTCTGTGAAAAAATTCTGAAGAGTTTTGCAGAGAAATATTTTTATGTGGGTGCAACTGGAATATGAATATCAGTGACCATCTTAAAAGTTGTATATTATATAGGTAAGTACTACCATTAATTAATAATTTGGAATTATACATCTCGAGTTTGATAAGGGTTATGATTAAATTTGATGAAAAGGGACAATTTTTAAGCTTATTCTGTTAGATAAGGAAAAATTTGTAATAGAAGTAAAATTCAAAAGATTTTAATTTTTGTTTGAATTTTCAGGATAAGTAATTATTGTTGTTACATATAGTCATGCACAATACAGTATTGTCAATTAATAAATACACAGTTAACAATATTTTGAAATAACTCAATCTTCTTCTAAACCAAAGATAACAAAACATGACTAATAACAACACAAATGAGAACATTAGTCCAATTATCATAGGGAATAGTTTTATTTTGATTTTATGATAAAGTAATTTGTATGTTTGGAGGAAGATAGCTAATGAAAATATCATTTGCAGGTTACCTCCAGCCAGGATGGAAACCCAATTGATTCATCATCAGTTAGGCTCCTTAACCACTCTGCCATCGTCACCTACAAACTGGGAGAGGGATTAATTGATAAATACACACATCTGTATATATGTAAAGGCTGCCAGAGAGTGCTCCATCCATTTTATAGGAGAGTGTTGTCTTTATATATCATATATATATATATATATATATATATATATATAATCTGTGTCTATTTTTTAATTGAAGTATTGGGAAAACAGGACCTTTTATCATAAACTTTTCTATGATAAAATGCCCAGTAATAAAGGTGTAATTGGTTTTGAGTCAATTCAGCTACCAGGAGTCTAGTTATTTTTTTTAGGTATACCAACTTGAAAGCCCCAGAAATCAATTTCAAATTGATAAGTTTTCTGTCACACACACACATATACACACACACACACACACACACACACACACATATATATATATATATATATATATATATATATATATATATATATATATAATTCCATAACTTTTACAGAAACTGATAGTTAATCTATCACACGTTAGTGTATTATTTAGTTATAAAATTACTATTTCTCTTTATCTCATCAGATAGACAAAGAAAAAAAAATTTGGAAAAGTTCACCCAAATCATATTTTCACTGTCTACAAAAAAGTTTTTTTTTTTTTTCTTTTTAGTACTCAACTGCGCACTTTTAAACTGTTTCTCTCTCATTGTTATCTTGTTTTGTTTTTATCTCTAAATGTCTAGGTCATTCCCTCTTTACCAAAAGTTTATATTGCCCTTCATTATTTCTAATAGTCTTTAGATATTCACTTCTTTCATACACAATCTATTATATTGTCTATGCAACTCACTTTGTTAATTTATTCACTTATTGTCAAAAGATGATAATTTTTACCAGAATGCTTATAAAAACAGGTTTTTGTTTTTGTTTTGTCTGTTATTTGTGTTTAATTTATTGGTAGATTTAATATTATGCATTTGACATTTCTTGTAATTGCCTTCATTGACATTTGCTTGGATGTGTGCATCCATATTTTTTCTCTTATTTTAGGCCTCTGTGTTTCTAGGTGATATTCTTGACAAAAATTTGTCCCTAAACATTATTCAAGCCCAAATTCAATTTCACATTATTCCTACTTTGATGTTTCTATACAAAAGTAAAGAACTAATTTTCAAAATTAAGGACTTGATAAAAATTCTTTGCAATTGTAAGAAAAATATATGTATACAAATTACCTTTTTTTTCATACAGTCAATTAATGGTTTGATTTTGTCTATTTAATTGTATATCAACGCATTATGGGTTATTTGATACTGAAATTTGATTCATTTGTAAATGTTTGATAATAATCATAACTATTTTTTCATTGGTCCATTGCATTTTTTTTAATTAAATATTTTTGTCTTTAATCATATAATACTAATAATTCATACATAATTATATGGTTTCAAGTATTCGTATCCAATTCTAATAATTTTCAAATTATTCTATTTAACCCATAGATAGGACTCTAACAGATACTACTGCTCCAGGTCACAGTGAACCTGAGAGTAATACCAATATGAATGGTGACTCCACATTAGAGTTGGACGGTTTGGCAATGTTGATTTCAGTATCAATTTTTTTTTTTTTTTTTTTTTTTTTTTTTTTTTTGTGTGTGTGTGTGTTTTTTTTTTCCCCCTTGATAGCGCGGTTTTTCAGTTCACATGTGTGTGCACGCGCACATATCTATACTAGTTATAACTCATGATATCACAGGATTTATGAAATGAATATATACAAACTTTCATTCACTCTAATGATTACATATATAGTGACACAGCAAATAGATAAACTTACATAGACAGTAAGCAAATGTCATGTTTTACCTTGTAGATTTAGGGTGTTGGAACAGATATTAAGTATACTATATTCATAGTATATTTAATTTGATCATTTAATACTAATCTAACTTCTGATTGATAAATTATTTAAAATCAACTTACCCTGCCAGGTATACAATGTAAATTTTGTTTTCCTTTACAGAAGAATTTCTAATAACTCATTAAAAAGATTTTAAAATACTATTTAATGCAATTATATTATCTATATATGTCATTGTTCTATGAAAATGAAAATCACTCTAGTAAGATTAAAAGTGAAATCATTTGAACCCTGAGACCTGACCACTTGCCTATAATCTATCCCTGCACTTTAGATAAAACATTTTTAATGTTCATGAAACTTGCCTTCATTTCACGCCTGAATAATTTTGTCTCAATGTATTTTTGCACACACAAAAACATTTCAAATTATTCACAGAAATAAACATAGGATATTGCCATTGGTATGTACACTATTCTTAAGGTTGGTTGATTAATTAGTCAGATTTTTTTTTTTTTCTCACATAGTTGGGATTACAGCTTTTTTAGGTTTTGCATGGCTTTTATATTTACATGGAAATCATCAAGTCAACATAGTAGTCTTCTGTTTCATTGGGGTCGATGCAGAATCAACTGTCCAAAAATTTCTGCTGTCCTGCTTCTTCATTACCATTACTCCCAGGTTCACTTGAACCCCAAGGGATATTACCTATTAGGGTACCATCTATGGGTTAAATAGAAAAAATGTTTCAAAAAAATTTGGATACCATTAAGAATGAATAAAACAAAACATCTTCAGTATAAAATAATCCAACAAGGGTTGACATGCCCTAAAATCCAACCAACCAACATCCTCTGCTTTGACACACCCTACCTCCCATACAACACTCATTGCTATGCTGCTTGCATCACATCAAATAATGCTAACATCCTCTCTTGGTCCATGCCATTTTCCTCTCACTGGACCTCTTTAGTGATGTACTTTATCATCTTGAGTGTTCTATCTCTCACCTGGTCATCTACTACGGCTCTTGCTTTCCATCCTTCTAGTGCAACCTATACAATTGATAAGGTTTGATGTTGCAATGAAAATCTGACAATGTGTCCTTTCTTTCCACATCTGTAACAAGTCACAGAAGGATTTGTTTGCTCCTTGCAGTCGTTCAACATGTGCAGGCTAACAACACTGAAAGCATTGTCCACTAAACTTTCTGGTTTGTTCTATTCCTGGTTCTCTAATGGTCAGATTTTGTCCTACAGCCCCTATTCTTTGGGATTTTGCTGCTCATTTGTTCATTTCTTTGGTTTTTATCTGGCCAGCTTTATAATCTTCTCTGCACTCATCCAAAAAATCCCACTAATTGCTTGATGTTGATGACATAAGCATCAATAGATTTCCCAGTCTATTTGGTCTTTATCAATTTTCCATCGGCTATGAAAAGATTCTGTAAAGGCCTTGAGTAACATCAACTCCATCATCTCATGATCTGTCCAATCTCTCTTGTTCATTTCCGTGTAGAGAACTAATATATTCCTCTCAAGATACAGTTGAATCAGACTCAGTAGATCAGTGAACTGTTGCAACCTCACTTTTGTGAGCCATGCAGCTATATCCCCCGGTTCATCAAAAGGTCACTGGGTCCATTTCTCTCCTTCTCTCCTTCAATAGTAAAAGTGTCAAATAGCTTGTAGTTTTGTAGATTTCAAAATTTACTTTTGCTTACCTCTCCTTTCTTTTCCTTTCTCACTGACCACCGTTTACAAAGTGACCAGCAGCTCTCAGCAGAAAGTATTACTGAAGCAACCAGTTAGGAAACACGTGGTCATCCCAATGATAAGACCACAAGTGTCTTGACATCAAATCTTACATTACTTATGGTCAAGTCTTGTTGAAAGTACTGGTTCCCACAAGATCAATGAAGTTAAGCGACGATGAGCCTGTTCAATACTTAGATAGGTGACCACTTAAGCAAAAGCAGGTACTATAAGCAAACTGATATCAAAATGACTTTATTTGGCATTAAATGACCCCAAAAAAGGGTTGATATGCCGTAAAACCAACCAACCAACTAACCAACCAAATCTTACATGAATTGATCCTTCATTTTTGGTCTCATTGTAGCATAATGGTCAGGCCTTACCCAGGAACACCATATTTGTGGCCTTATGCCAGACACAGAGAAAACCTTAAATGATGATTCTCTGATATTACCGGGTGATCTTTGAAGAATCGGCCCGAAAAGAAATAAAAAAACTTTAACGAGATTTTGGTGACGTGAAATCTGGTTTTAAAGAAAACCCCGCCTTCTTGACGGCTAAGTGTCCTTTGATCTAGAGGGCTGTGAACTCTCTTTAATCGGATCATTGGAACGAATCGAATATTCTTTTCCTTCTGGAAAGGAATGGATTATTCTAGAGGGAAAGATTCTTCTAGATTGTTCCTTTGAGATGATATATATAAGGACCTGACTAGGAGATCAGCCAGTCAGTCTAAAGTCAGTCAGTGAGAGTTAGTCAAGGCAGTTGGCCGGGCGGAGTCGGGCAGTCGAGTTGGTGCTGGAATCTGAGATCGGTGAATGATCTGTTGTCGCTGAGAACGAAAAAAGGCTGGCCTAATATTTACCAACTGAAGAAAAGTTTGTCACCCAGAAATTTACTCGAAGAACCGAAAATCTAAAGACCATATGGAGATATTAATTAAGCTGACACTCTCTCTCTCTCTCTCTCTCTCTCTCTCAAAGTTAAGAAGCTGAAATTGAAATTAATCCAATAAACTCATGAAAAATAGACTCGGCGTTATAGTCATCATTACTACGAAAAGATACTAGAATGGTATTGTGAATGAGATGATATCCCCCTTACCACTAGACACCCGTGAAGATAGTCAATTGACCGTAACTAAGAGCACGCGGCTTTCCCTGACCACACGAAGAAGTGTGGAAGAATTTGCTGAACGAAAAGGACTACTAGAGTCCTGTGTGGATGTTTGTAAACAAACCCCAGAAGTTTACATGCCTTGTGAGCGTCCAGCGACCAGTGAATAACTTTTAATAGTGCACACACGCAAGTGTAAAGTGCATTGTGAAGAAAGACACCACAACGTTACGTAGATTATTTAGTGCCGTGAAAAAGGCACTACGTAATATATACGATTGAGTGGCATGAAAGAGACGACCCCGCAACGTAACATCATGTCCATTGACTGGAACATGAGTACAACAAAGAACTTTCAATTTCATCTGAAATTTTGACATTGTACCAGAAAACAAAGTCTGTTGATATCATAAGATTCTAGGGACAGAAGAGCTTATAGTAGCATTCCCAGTTGATTTTTTTTCTTTTATTTGAGATTATTGTTATTTAATCATATTAGTTAAATAGAGCTGTGTAAATGGAGTTCAAAACTGTTTGAATTATGAAAATATCCCCAGTGGTTCAAAAGTTATGAAAATTTACACCACCGAAATTAGGGGTATAAAAGTGGACATGATTGTGTTAAAAAAAATGTCAAATCACAGACCATTTCAAAACAACTTTTTCATTTTTATACTGCATGTATACACATATATAATATTAATTTAAATGTATAACATCACTTTGAACTTAAAAATACATTTTTAAATACTTATGTTGAATTAAATATAAGAAATAGACTACCTATTTACATATGTTTTTACACTAACTGGTCCATGTGTGCTGAGTTTTGTTTACATTTCTCGTAAATTTAAGTTTTTTTTCCAAAATTGAAACTTTGACGAAGAAACTCTGATGGTTAAGCAACATCTAAATAACATGTTATATATGAAAATAATTCTGAAACTATGTTCTATAAGTGATATAGAGCTTCTTTTTTTTTTTTTTTTTTTTTTTTTTTTTTTTTTTTGCTTATCTTATACTTTTTGAAGAAATCTCCATCAAATTTGTCAAAGGTGGGAAAAGAAAACAACAAGTTCCTATTTGTATTTTAAGGTGTGTGCGAATTAAGTGTAAAATTTCAAGAATATTGATAAAGATTAGCCACTTTGATTTCACAAAATAAATTACCATATAAATTTTATTCTGAGAAAAAAAAGTTGTATTATGAATTTTCTGGCTGTTGGAAGAAAAATACCGTTTTAACTCACCGTAAAAAATATAACAATAGATAGAAATACATAAGAATTACATATTTAGAAAGATTATTTTATTTCCAGCCTTATAAATATTTTTAAGGTTGGATAAAAAAAATACCCAATAATTTGCTATTTAAACAATCTAGGTCCAAAATTTAACACATGCTGGGGGTTTGTTTACTTATTAAAAAGGACTAAATTAAAAAATTTTTTTTTTTTTTTTTTTTTTTTTTTTTTTTTTCAAAAATTTGAACCATTAAGATAAAACCCTGATGATTAAGCAACATCCCAATGTTACATGTTATATATGAAAATAATTCTGAGATTATGTTCTATTAGTCATATAGTGCTTTTTATTATTTTTTTTTTTTTTTTTTTTTTTTTTTTTTTTTTTTTTTTTTGCTTATCTTATACATTTTGAAGAAATCTCCTACTATTGTCTATCATATTTTTGCTCCCAAAGGTCAGAAAAGAAAAAAACTAGTTCCTACTTGTATTTTAAAGTGTAAAATTTCAAGAATATTGATAAAGATTAGCCACTTTGATTTAACGAAATAAATTATCGTATAATTTTATTCTGAGAAAAAAAGTTGTATTATGAATTTCCAGCTGTTGGAAGAAAAATACCATTTTAACTCGCTGTAAAAAATAATACAATAGATAAAAACACATAAAAATTACATATTTAGAAAGATTATTTTCTTTTCTTTCCAGCCATATAAATATTTTTAAGCTTGGGCCTGTAAAACGCAAGAAATTGCGATTTAAATCGATTAAGGTCGGAAATTGGAAATGTCCAACACAATCAACAAAACAGCTGGTGTTGCTACTTATAGTGTTACAATATCTCCAAAAGGCAAAATTGTTTGTGGGTAAGGTATCTACTTCCGTTTCATTTAATATTTCTTTCTTTTAATGTTTACTGTTAGCATGTATCTTATAAAGTTTTCTGCTAGTATTTAATATAAATTAAATAGGATTTTACAATATTTTAAGTGTTTCTGATGTATTTTAGTTGCTAATCAAGGGTTCAATGTTTTTAAATTGTACAAATTCATATATGAATGATTAAGTATTGTTATTGTATTTATTGCTTTTTGATCAAAATAGGTTAATATATATTTATTTGTTTGTTTTAATAGCATATCCAGATTCCTTTTTAATTAAAAAGGAAAAGAAACTTGATGAAAGTGACTACCCTCAAAAAACTTTTGCTATACCTAAAAGTTCTGGTATGTATATATGTATCTTTTATTTATTATGTATTTTAATGATTCCTGATAATTGTCCTCATCCACCCAGCACATTGCCTTCCCAATGGAATACTAAAATAATGCTTTTTAATTTTCATTTTTAAAACAACCTATATATCCCTACTTAATTAAATGAATATAATGAAATTTATTGTGTACAGTGCTCAGGTGCACCAGAACTCATCAAAATCTCATGTCAAGTACACAGAATAATGTATTAGTGTCAGGAACATGAACAGTTTACAGTAGTAATATGCATGCATGTATGTGGAGAGTGGCATCATGTATAGTGTCGGCAGACTACAGGAAGCATGGAGGCTTTGAAAGATTCAGTGCTTTGGCAGCCTACAACAGATGTGGGCAGTTTATTCCATGTCTCCGCAATTCTGAGCATGAAAAAATGTTTACGAAAGTTACGTGAGCAGTGCTGTTTTCTGACTTTGTAGGCATGCCCACATGTGTTAGAAAGATGGAGATCAAAAAGGTGCTCAAGGTTGCTGTTGTTAAGATGAATAATGACCTTATGAGCGTTTTCCAGGTCAGTTGCCAGACGCCGAAGTTTCAGCAAATCCATTCCCAGGGCAGCGAGACGTTCAGAGTATGGTAGATGCCTGATGGAGGATATTCATTTGGTTGCACGTCTCTGTACAGTTTCTAGGAGGTTAATATTCTGAGCAAGATAGGGGTTCCAGACCGGTGATGCAAACTCCAAGTGTGGCCGCGCCATAGCTTTGTACAGCTTCTACATACCTATCTTTTGATAAGGGGTGAAAGAGATAGACTAAGCTAAATGAAATCTAACCCCCACTTATATATATACAGATGATATGCTTTTTCTACACAGGTCAGTAGGTTAATTCTTATTACATTAGCTGTTTATGTAGCAATACTCATGAAAAAAATTTAAAATGAGATTTTTTCTATAACAAATATGTTATTGATAAAATATAGATATGAGATTTGGGGTTTTTGAGTTATCAAAATCCATCCCAAAACTTTTAGAAATATAAGCACTTGACATTTTTGGACAACGCATTGTGTTTTCACTGACAAATCCCATTTACAAAAAAACTATTCATGATAAAGCCATAAAATTTGGCATGTACATATAAAATTTACTGGTGAATATCATGGGAACATTAAAAAGGCCATAAATCATCATTTGTGCTTCTAATTGTGGTAATGCACATGGCACCTTAAAACATTGTAGACATTTACATTTTTAGTGTGTTCCATCTGAAAAATGCTTATAAAATCTCTATAAACTCATAAAATTCTGTCAAAAAGTCTCTAATTACTTAAGAAGAAAAAAATTAAAAGGAAAAATATTACTTGATTTTACATCAAAGTTATAACATAATTGTTAAAGTGTATATTTATTTACATTTTAACATTGTGAACCCGCAATGTTTTGAAAATTCAGCAAAAAAATGTTAATGTTTGAGAATTTTCCAAAAATGAATTCAAATAAATAAATTAAAACAAAAACACCAAATTTTCTTTCATTTGGGTTTTGCTGAGATCAATATTTTTGAAAAATTCTCAAGCAATTAAATTTTGATCCTTACTTTTCAAAACACTGGTTCATGTTTAAAATGTAAATAGATATACACTTTTACTTTATATGTTAAAACCTAGATGTAAAATTAAATTTTCCTTTTTTTCTATATCAAAGTTTGTTTTTGTTTTTTTTTTTTTTTTTTTTATGGGGTTTGTCTAGTGTTTAGAGACTGTTTATGCAATTAAAGGTTTTATTTATTCCCTTAAAATTATAAAAAGTAGTATTTCTTTCACAAAGTAAAAATTCAACCTTATAATATCAAATCTATTACTTTGTGAAAGAAATATGGCATCAGAAATATCTCCCTCACATGAAAAAACAGATGTTCAAATTTTTTCCTGTCCCATTGTTAAAGAGTTATAAAAACAAGATATACATATAAAGAACCATTTATATACTTGTAGATAAATCAATTTCCTTTTGTTAGATGTACGATTTTACAGGATTTAAGTTGTTTATAGCAATTTTATAAGCATTTTTTGGATGGAACCCAGTGAAAATGTAAATGTCTACTATGTTTTAAGGTACTGAGAGCATTGCTACACCTCTGACAATTTTTTCATAAGACGTTTTTCTGCAAACTGCTCTCACCACACACTTTGCTGAAATGCTATAGAAGAATCGCAGTTCTATTTAAGAGTTGCTATATATATATATATATATATATATATATATATATATATGGGTAATCCCAAAGGTAAGGTCTCAAAAATATTTAGAACTCACAGAAACATTTATTGTCAATGGTGTTTACATCATTTTAAAGTTTGAATATGTATCCATTTTCTACATAATTTGCATTTTTGTAGACACTGTCAGTTTTTGTATGCCTATGCCATACCAGCTCACTGCTATGTCATTGTGAAAACGTTGAACCTCATCATCATTGCAAACTCAGTATACCACTTGCAGACGTTTTTGACATCCATGCATAATTCGCCATACACTTCTGTTAATTAGCAAGGAATTTTGATCAGTTTAATACCTTTTGCATTCTAAGACCAAATAACAGCGCAAACTTTAGAATAGATGGTAGCATCAATCGGGAGCTCCATTAGGAACGACTGCCAAGTCAAAACTGAGCAAGGCATGCACAGGCACATGCACAACAAACATAATAGTGTTGCCAATAGGCAAATGAACTGTCTCCCTGCATCCCTAGCACTTTGGAGACTTTACTTTTGGGATTACCCTTGTGTGTGGTGTAAAAAGCAAACATTTCAAATTTCCACAGCCAGATTTCAGATTGATGCAGTTAAAAATGGTGGAATGCAGGGACAGTCAATAAATATTACAACTTATTTATAAGTCCTCAAGATTTCCATCAGGTATAATTCTAAAAATGGCTTTTGTATATTTTTAAAGAGATTGTTGTGCAATCTTACATTGAAGAAAATATTAACACTAAAAGAGGTGAATGATAAAATAGATTCTTATTTATACAATGTTGATGTATAATATTTGAATGAATTGCATTATTATATATGTTTTTTTTTATTATTAAATTTCTTTTGTAATTCAAAAGTTCATTGTAGAAAAGTAATAAAAAAATCTTTTTTCTTTTTTTTCTCAATTAATTGCTATTCCAATCCAAAATAAAATAAAGTTTATGAAAAATGGTAAAAATTGAAGATATTGTAAAAAAATAGGAATTTTATATTATCAGTAGCAGTTCATTCTTTATTTCTTTAGCTTCTACAGCAATCAGATTTTGAAAATTTGTATCAAGAAATAAAGTTATAATGATTTTAAAACAGCAGATGCTCATGTTTTTTGCTCCTTAAAAAAATACAGTGTGCTTAAGTTTTGAAAAAGTTTGCTAAAAATTCACATATTACAATGATCATTTATTTTAGCAATTGTTTTTGTAATTTGCTTTATTTACATTTAAAATGTTATTTATAAAATGTAACTCTAAACTCATGAGTGTTTTGAAACATTTTATTTTTCTAATAACTTTTTTGTACATAAAACAAAAATTTAATTCAGTTCTTAATTGCTTGTTGAGTTAGTGATAAAAGTATTTAATTTCTTTTCTTTTTATTTTAGTTACACTGATTAAAAAATTAATGTATTTTGTTCTAAGTAATAGGAAATCTATTTGTTCAAAAAATTAGTTTTTGAGTTATCGATCAGCAATGCTTTCATTTAAATTTCATTTTTTTTTTTTTTTTTTTTTTTTTTTTTTTTCGTATATGTAAAATTCTTCATATTGTAACACCTCCAGCAGGCAGGGCTCTCTTGCACTTCAATACTGCATCCCTCTGTATCATTCTATCTGGCCATGCATTGTGCTATAATATCACAATTTCTTTTTTTTTGGTTTTCATTTAGAATAGTATTTTAAAAAGATATCCCTGTTGCAGGGTTGATGATGATGTTGAGCCCACAAAATTAATAATTTGTGTACATACATATTAGAAAGTCAAATTGTTTTAACATTGTTTTTATATATCATAAACCATAGAATATCAGTATTTTTTAAATATGACAAATTGCCTGAGTAGCGGAAAGATCTTCTGAATGTCAATATCAATATTAATAGCATTCCCAGTTGATTTTTTTATTTGAGGTTATTGTTGTTTAATCACATTAGTTATATAGAGCTGTGTAAATGGAGTTCAGAACCGTTTGAATTATGCAAATATCCCCAGTGGTTCAAAAGTTATGAGAATTTAAAGCCCCGAAATTGGGGGTACAAATGTGGACATGATTTTGTTTCAAAAATATGTCAAATCACTGACCATTTAAAAAAAAGAAATTCAGTGATTTCTTCACCGTTTGGAGCAATTTTGACAAAACTTTGCATTCTTATGTAAAATTGTATGTTCTTTCTGATTCTGCAACAAATGTATGTATCTCTATGCTTTAACCCATTATTTAGAGAATAAGAGATACAGATAGCAGCGATTTTGTTTTTTTTTAAAGTTTAACACCCAATTATTCAACATTTTCATTATAATACTGCATGTATATACATGTATAGTATTAAGTCAAATAACATCACTTTGAAGAAAAATAAAACATTTATTACAAAAACACTGACATAAAATGAGGGTTCAGTTTATTTTATGGTAGGAATTTACGAGGAAAAAGTTAAGGATTACTGACTTTAAAACATACCTAAAAAAAAGTTCAGGAAAAAAAAAAAAAAGAAAGTAATTTCGTTGTTGGGGAAATTTCCATAAAATACGATAATTATCGAACTTTTTTACGTGTGAATCTGAAAATTCTCATGCCAAAAATTAATGTTAAATATTGGGTAATACTTGCAAATCATACTCAAAATCCAATGATATTACGGCTAAATTCTCATCAAAATCCCATTATATTACAGGGTGACTCAGAAAAAACAGAACCCAAATTATTTATTTTCCCATTAAACTAACCCTACCCCCCCTAGTTAAAATTAATAGTTTTATTACAAAATGTGGGTTCTGTTTTTTCTGGGTCATAGTTTATTTTGAAATATACAATGTACATTTCAAAGAAATGTACATTGTCCATACGTATTTTGCACTGGTTGATTTTTTTTTAAAAGGTAAATATTTTTCAACGGTAAATATTAAAAAAAAATTTTTTTTTTACTAATCTTATTTTTATTTTATCTTATTTATTTATTTTAAAATTTACTTTTGATCATATCTATATTTACATATATATAAAGCACAATTGTATATCTAATAATAATACAAACAGACCACCATGAATATTTTTTATTTATGTTGAATATCGAACTTCATTTATTTAAAATAAAAATACAATTTTTCAAAATAAAAGTCTAACAAAATTCCTTTCAAAATGGAATATTATTTTTTAACAATTCAATGTTCTTTAAAACCATTTAGTATGAAAATATTCTTAATATTTATGCAATGAATGTGGAAAACAGAAAGTAAGAAAAACAAAAACTACTACTACTCCTACTACAAGCTGTTTGTTTTTCAAATCTGATAAATTCATGTTCGCTGTAAAAACTAATTCAATGAATAAAAACATATACAAATTACATATTTAGGAAGATTATTTTCTTTTATTTACAACCATAAAAATATTTTGAAGTTTGAACCATAAATATGCAAGAAATTGGGATTTTAAATCAATAAGGTCCAATTTTGTGACGCTAGTTAAAGGCACATTCTAAACTGTTGACAGGGTCTTTTACGCTCGTCGGACAAATAAATTTGATTTTTTTTTTTTTCAAAATCATAACTTTCAAATAAAAACCCAAAGCATCTAACAATCTTTACATTTTACACATCATATACCAAAATAATTCTGAAAGTTTCGAATTTTACATAAAAAGTGCGTCTTTTTCACAAATCATACTCATTTTGAACAAATAGTCTTGGAGTTTGCACTATTGTAATTTTACTTCTACGGGTCCTCGAAACAAAACAAAAAAAAGCTCACTTTTGTACTTCCAGGTGTCTTCTAATTGAATGCAAAATTTCAAGAATATTGATAAAGATTAGCCACTTAGATTTTCCAAAGAAATGTAGAGTGTAAAATGTATTCTCGGAAAAAAATTCCTATCACACATTTTCGGTTTTTTGAAGCAAAATACGTTTTTAACTCGCTGTAAAAAAATATTCAATTAATAAAAACACATACAAATTACATATTTAGAGAGATTGTTTTATTTTCTTTCCAGCCATATAAATATTTTTAAGATTGAACAATAAATATACGAGAAATTATGATTTTAAATCAATAAGGTCCTATTTGTGACGTCATTGACAGGGTGTTTTTACATCCGAAAATCATGTAAATTCGAGTTTTTTCTTCAAAATCATAACTTTCGGAGAAAAACCCGAAACACTTAGCATATTCTAAATTTCACAAATTTTATAGAAAAATAATTTTGAAACTCTCTAATGTTATGGACAAATTGCGTCTTTTATATTTTTTAAACAAATAGCCTTCAACTTTTCCCTCTCATATTTTCGTTTCCACGGATCCTAGAAACAAAAAAAAAGAACCCGTTTGTACTTCCAGGTGTCTTCTATTTGAGTGCAAAATTTCAAGAATATTGATAAAGATTAGCCACTTTGATTTTGAAAAACAAAACAGCGTGTAAAATTTATCCTTAAAAAAAACGGTCATATTTTTGTTTTCAGCTGTTCGACCGAAAATACAGTTTTAACTCGCTGTAAAAAATAATTCAATTATTGAACACCGATAAAAGTTACATATTTAGAAAGATTACTCTATTCTCTTTCCAACCATATAAATCCTTTTAAGATTGGTTAAGAAATACTCGAGAAATTGCAAATTGAACTGATTAAGGTCGCAAATTTGAAAATGTCAGCGTTTTTCAGCTAAATGCTTGTAATGCTAATATTAATCTTAAAATTTTTTTTGTTTTTTTTGGTTTTTTTAAAGATGGAAGCCATTTGGTTCTGGTGTACCAAAAAAGAAACCAAGTTTCTTTTCAATTCAATTTTCTAATTGTAACCAATACTATACTGTTTGGTCATTATCTACTGGTAACATGCCTCAGATATATGAAATTTATATTCCACACTGGGAAGTTCTTTAGATAATTAAAATAACACCTGGCTATGTCAAACTTTTCCATCCATCTAAAACAATTTTTTTTCTTATCAAATGAAACATTTGTGAACCACCCCTCATTATATAGATTTCATTTTCCACCATAGACCATATGGTGCCACTAACATTTTATTCAATCATTTTGCGTGTCAAATTTTTTATAAAGAAAATGATTTCTGAACAATCTTTTTTAAGAACAATAGAAATTCTGTGTAGGATTAACAATTAAATCTGTATTGACTCCTTCAAAAATTGGTAAATCATGATGAATATATAATGACACAGTTTATTTTGTTAATCTGCTTATAAATAGACCACATTCCACAATCAAAGTCTTGTATTTTATTTTATTTTAGATGAAGCATTAATATGTACTAGCAGGACCTGTGAATATACCACAGTATGATAATTTAATTATTATAACATTTGATATGTTTACTTAAGATCTATTGCAATATAGTTCAATATGTAAAGTCATCGGGGTGGCCTAAAATCGGTGTCAGCGAGGGAGTCTATCCCCTTTTCAATAGTGCTAGACCAAGGAGATTGTCTTTGCGTCTGAGATGGAGTGCCACACCTACCATCAGCTCCTTACTTTACCACACTGATCCCTGTGCTACTCATACACTGAGTTAGCTAGCGCCAGTATCGAACTAGGAACCTAGTGGTTTCTATCCGAAAGCCCTACCGACTGAATCTTGATATAACTTTCTCTCACTCTTTTTTTTTTTTTCCATCTTTTCATTATGTTCAATTGAAACAGATTAGCGTCATTGCTTCTGTGTGCTCACCCACTCTTTCTACCTTTCCTTAGCAGAGATAACGAAACCCATAAGAAATAATGATTTGGCAATTAAGCGACACCAGATAATCAGGATTTACATTTTTTGCATTCCATCTTGGATGATTTGGACAGCCTTATTTTTAACCTGGGGATGTTGCAAGATGATAACAGTGTTTAAAAACAAAAGCAAACATGGTGTTAATAGATCAAAAGATGAAATAAAGGGTTACACATGTGACTTATGCTTCTACAATACAAATGGCTTTCATAACTTAATCGGTAAAGCAACTGATAAAATAACCAAACTTCTTTAAGGTAAAAAGGGATGAGATTTGATTTTTAACTAGAATTAAAATATTAATAAAAACACTTACACACACTCATATATTGTTACATTATATAAGCAACATAAAATGAACTCAACATATTAAAAAAAAAAAAATTTCTTAAAGAAATAATTTCTCCCAGATTTGAATCACATGGACAGATGACAACGAACAAGAAAGATATAAGACTTAAAAAACAATTTGATCCAGAATAATAAAATAAAAGAAACTAATTAGTCGAGATAAAAGATAACGACTAAGGATTTGTACTTATCTGAAAAGTTCACTTTTAGAAGAAGAAAAAACCTTACATAGGAGATTCCAGTATTTGCAGAAATTCAAATATTTATTTCCTCTTTATTTTACTCTCCTTCCTTTTGTTTTTGTTTTTGAACCATCAAAAGTTCTTTCTCTTTTCTTTCAGTCTTTTCCTGTTTTTCTTCTCTTTTATTTTTGTGTGGGGGATTATATATCTACTAGATTCTCTTCACTATGAATTATTTGAACAATGTATCTTTGATCATCTTCATTTTCATTTCTTGCTTCATGAAATATTCCATCTCACATGGTATTCATTTATCAACATGGCAATTGAACATTTCTTTTTTCTAAGAGGTTTAACAAAGTCCAGTTAAGTAACTAGCAAAGAAATGTTCTCTTCATTTTTTCTTTTTAACGTCTTCACTATGACAGTGTTTGCTTTTAACTAAAATTGAAATCCATCATTTGTGCCTTTTTCCATCCAGTTACATAATTGCCCAGGGACAGACCTAAAAAAGAATTGAATCAGATGATTCTCTAAGCCAATCACTTTATTTATGCTTGTTTCAGTACAACTGCACTTTATCAAGGGCATAAAGAAAGGTACATTGTCCATTATGCAAATCACTTCATTTTCTTCTTTTGCTTAGAAAATGACAAAATCACACTTTCTTTCTTTTCTTTTTTTCTTAACAAAATTAGGGACTTTTTCAAGATAAAAATATTGTAAGGAAACATTTGTGCAGTATGAATACCACTCTCTAAATCTTCATGATTATTATCTGGTGAAAATATTTATATGGTTGGAAAGAGAATAGAGTAATCTTTCTAAATATGTAACTTTTATTGGTTTTCATCAATTGAATTATTTTTTACAGCGAGTTAAAACCGTATTTTCGGTCGAACAGCTGAAAACAAAAATATAACCGTTTTTTTTTTTGGGTTTTTTTAAGGATAAATTTTACACGCTGTTTTGTTTTTCAAAATCAAAGTAGGTAATCTTTATCAATATTCTTGAAATTTTGCACTCAAATAGAAGACACCTGGAAGTACAAACGGGTTTGTTTTTTTTTTTTGTTTCTAGGATCTGTGGAAACGAAAATATGGGAGGGCAAATTTAAAGGTTATTTGTTTAAAAAATATGAAAGACGCAAGAAAGACACACATGGTCTGTAATTTTAGAGACTTTCAAAATTATTTTCCTATAAAATTTGTGAAATTTAAAGACTGCTAAGTGCTTCGGGATTTGATCCGAAAGTTTTGATTTTGAAGAAAAAACTCGAATTTACGTGAGTTTCGAATGTAAAAACACCCTGTCAACTGACGTCATAAATTGGACATTATTGATTTAAAATCATAATTTCTCGTATATTTATTGTTCAATCTTAAAAATATTCATATGGTTGAAAATAAAATAAAACAATCTCTCTAAATATGTAATTTGTATGTGTTTTTATTAATTGAATATTTTTTTACAGCGAGTTAAAGACGTATTTTGCTTAAAAAAACCGAAAATGCGTGATAGGTATTTTTTTCCGAGAATACATTTTACACTCTACATTTCTTTGGAAAATCAAAGTGGCTAATCTTTATCAATATTCTTGAAATTTTGCATTCAATTAGAAGACACCTGGAAGTACAAAAGGGAGTTTTTTTTTTTGTTTCTAGGACCCGTGTAAGTAAAATTACAATAGTGCAAACTCCAAGACTATTTGTTCAAAATGAGCATGATAAACGAAAAAGACGCACTCTGTCCATGATATTACAAAGTTTCAGAATTATTTTGATATAAAATTTGTAAAATTTGAAGAATGTTAAGTTCTTCAGCTTTTTATTTAAAAATTTGTATTTTGAAAAAAAATCTCAAATTTATTTGTCCGACAGGCTATAAGCGCGTAACGTTTACGTTAAACAGTGAGGCATTGTTTATGTTATGCGCACAATAAAGTTTAAATTCGCTTATTTCTATCGCCAATTTTTTTAATATTTATACCTTTAAAAATAAAATAAGAATCTTTCTAAATATTTAACTTTTATGTGTTTTTAACATTGAATTATTTTTTATGTTCGTTTCAATTTTGGAGAAAAAAAACTTGAAATTACGAGAAATTTTACATTTCTCGTAATTTCAAACAAAATTCGTAAACATACAATGTACAATCGTACATTTCAAAACAAACTATGACCCAGGAAAAACAGAACCCACTAATTTTGTAATAAAACTATTAATTTTAACTAGGGGGTGTTAGGGTTAGTTTAATAGGAAAATGAATAATTTGGGTTCTGTTTTTTTTGTTTTTTTTTTCTGTGTCACCCTGTAATATCATGGGATTTTGAGTATGATTTTACCCAATATTTATTTAACATTAATTTTTGGCATGAGAATTTTAAGATTCACACGTAAAAAAGTTTGATAATTATCGTATTTTATGGAAATTTCTGCAACAACGAAATTACTTTCCTTTTTTTTTTTTTTTTTTTTTTTTTTTTTTTTTTTGCTTTTTTTCTGAACTTTTTTTAGCTATGTTTTAAAGTCAGTAATCCTTAACTTTTTCCTTGTAAATTCCTACCATAAAATAAACTGAACCCTCCTTTTATGTCTGTGTTTTTGCAATAAATGTTTTATTTTTCTTCAAAGTGATGTTATTTATTTAACTTAATACTATACATGTATATACATACACTATTATAATGAAAATGTTGAATAATTGGGTGTTAAACTTTTTAAAAAAAACAAAATCGCTGCTATCTGTATCTCTTATTCTCTAAATAATGTGTTAAAGCATAGAGATGCATATAATTTGAGTGCATAATCAGAAAGAACATACAATTTTACATAAGAATACCAAATTGTATCAAAATTGCTCCAAAAATAAAGAAATGGTGAAGAAATCACTGAATTTTTTTATTTTTTTTAATGGTCCGTGATTTGACATATTTTTTAAACAAAATCATGTCCACATTTGTACCCCCAATTTCGGGGCTTTAAATTCTCATAACTTTTGAACCACTGGGGATATTTGCATAATTCAAACGGTTCTGAATTCCATTTACACAGCTCTATATAACTAACGTGATTAAACAACAATAACCTCAAATAAAAAAAATCAACTGGGAATGCTAAGATAACCAGTAATTGCATCAATCGCAGGTGTTATATCAGAGTTGTCTTTCTCCTAGTTGGATAACTTGACAAAGAACAAGGGGCTTAACACTCCCAGGAATAATGTGCTGGATGGCTGTTGAGCAAAAAAAAAGCTATATCTAAGGGGTCTAGAATTGATAGAATTTTGCATATCTGAAACTATAGTAAGGAATTCAAAGTGATCTATTCTCCAACAACCCACATACTTAAAAAGATAATTCTTTACAGTTTTGATTAGATGCTCTCACATAATACCAAACTAAGCAGACTATAAAGTGATAGTTCACATTGTATTTGTTGAATCTACAAACAAAGGGATCCAAAGAACAAACTTCCTTAACAAAATTACAGCCAGAGATGAAAGACCTAACATTGCATCTCTGATTTTCTTGCAGATCCAAATTACTTAGATTATAATATATTTCCATAATCAGTTATTTTTTTAGCTACATTATTGGCATCTTATTTCTTCTCAAAAGTCAAGAAGAAACAAATAATTAAACCTCTCTACTAGAGCTTACAGTTACTTGATCCACTTCAGCCTCCGGGGCTGAAATAATGCATATGTATGTAGGTGCAAACATATCTATATGAGTATGTGTATAGGCATAATGTATATGCATGTGGGTGTAAGCATATCAGTATGAGGGGGGTGTAGACATAGTAGCATATATGTAGCATTCCCAGTTGATTTTTTATTTGAGGTTATTGTTGTTTAATCACATTAGTTATATAGAGCTCTGTAAATGGAGTTCAGAACCGTTTGAATTATGCAAATATCCCCAGTGGTTCAAAAGTTATGAGAATTTAAAGCCCCGAAATTGGGGGTACAAATGTGGACATGATTTTGTTTAAAAAATATGTCAAATCACGGACCAATCAGTGATTTCTTCACCGTTTCTTTATTTTTGGAGCAATTTTGATAAAATCTGGTATTCTTATGTAAAATTGTATGTTCTTTCTGATTATTCACTCAAATTGTATGTATATCTATGCTTTAACCCATTATTTAGAGAATAAGAGATACAGATAGCAGCGTTTTTTTTGTTTTTTTTTAAGTTTAACACCCAATTATTCAACATTTTCATTATAATAGTGTATGTATATACACGTATAGTATTATTTCAAATAAAAAGCACCACTTTGAAGAAAAATAAAACATTTATTGCAAAAACACAGACATAAAATGAGGGTTCAGTTTATTTTATGGTAGGAATTTACAAAGAAAAAGTTAAGGATTACTGACTTTAAAACATACCTAAAAAAAAGTTCAGAAAAAAAAAAAAAATTTGTTGTTGCGGAAATTTCCATGAAATACGATAATTATCAAATTTTTTTACGTGTGAATCTGAAAATTCTCATGCCAAAAATTAATGTTGCATAAATATTGGGTAAAACTTGCAAATCATACTCAAAATCCCATGATATTACAGGGTGACCTAGAAAAAAAAGAACCCAAATTATTTATTTTCCCATTAAACTAACCCCCCCCCCCCAGTTAAAATTAAGTTTTATTACAAAATTTGTGGGTTCTGTTTTTCCTGTGTCATAGTTTGTTTTGAAATGTACGATGTTTACGATTTCTTTGAAAAGTACATTGTACGTTTACGAATTTTGCACAGGTTGATTTTTCAAAGGTAAATATATGTATACACATATACAATATTAATTTAAATATATAACATCACTTTGAATTTAAAAATACATTTCTAAATGCTTATGTTGAATTACATAAAAGAAATAGATTACCTATTTATTTACATGTTTTCACACAAACCTGGTTAGTGTGTGCTTTTGTTTACATTTCTTGTAATTTCAAGTTTTTTTTTTCCAAAATTGAAATGGATGTAAAAAATAATTCAATTGTTAAAAACACATAAAAGTTAGATATTTAGAAAGATTATTTTATTTTACAATATATTATAAAATTTAATATATTAAATATTTTAAAAATTGGACGAGAAATAAGCAAATTTAAACTTTGTGTGCATAAACAATGCTTAGCTGAGGAGACAGGTGTACGTCATATGCCTGTCGGACAAATAAATTTGAGTTTTTTTTTGTTTTTTTTTTTCAAAATATAAACTTTCGAATCAAATTCCGAAGCACTTAGCAATCTTTAAATTTTACAAATTATATATCAAAATAATTCTGAAACTTTCTAATATCATGGACAGAGAGCTTCTTTTTTTTCTTCTCTTATACTTTTTAAACAAATAGCCTTCAACTTGCCCTCTCATATTTTTATTTCCATGGGTCCTAGAAACAAAAAAAAAACCCTGTTTGTACTTCCAGGTGTCTTCTAATTGAGTGCAAAATTTCAAGAATATTGATTAAGATTAGCCACTTAAATTTTCCAAAGAAATGTAGAGTGTAAAATGTATTCTCTGAAAAAAATTTCTATCACACATTTTCCCATGTTTGATTGCAAAATATGTTTTTAACTCGCTGTAAAAAATTATTCAATTAATAAAAACACATACAAATTACATATTAAAGAGATTATTTTATTCTCTTTCCAACCATATAAATATCTTTTAAGATTGAACCATAAATATACAAGAAATTGTTATTTTAAATCAATAAGGTCCGATTTGTGAAGTCAGTTGACAGTGTTTTTACATCCGAAACTCACGTAAATTCGAGTTTTTTCTTCAAAATCCAAAGTTTCAGAGCAAATACTGAAGCACTTAGCAATCTTGAAATTTTACAAATTATATAGCAAAATAATTCTGAAACTTTCTAATATCATGGACAGTACTTCTTTTTTTCTTCTCTTATATTTTTTAAACAAATGGCCTTCAATTTTGCCCTCTCATATTTTCATTTCCATGGGTCCTAGAAACAAACAAAAAAACCCGGCTGTACTTCCAGGTGTCTTCTATTTGAGTGCAAAATTTCAAGAATATTGATAAAGATTAGCCACTTTGATTTTGAAAAACAAAACAGCGTGTAAAATTTATCCTTAAAAAAAAAAAAAACGGTCATATTTTTGTTTTCAGCTGTTCGACCAAAAATACAGTTTTAACAATAAAATAATTGTAAAAAATAATTCAATTTATGAAAACCAATAAAAATGACATATTTAGAAAGATTATTCTATTCTCTTTCCAACCATATAATCTTTTTAAAGATTGGTTAAGAAATACTCGAGAAATTGAAAATTTAACTGATTAAGGTCGCAAATTTGAAAATGTCAGCGTTTTTCAGCTAAATGCTTGTAATGCTAATATATGTGTATAGTAATGTCCAACGAGTAGATAAACAAGTTTAAGGAGGTTAGCAGATTTTAATAGATAATAAAATTGAGAAGGATTTCTGGATGTGGATGAAAAAGTTTTTTTTTTTTTTTTTTTTTTTTAATGTAATAAACCAAAGTCTTCAACACTCATACAGTCAGAGGTCAGTAGCAAGGATATCATTTTTATTTATTTATTTTTATTTTTTTAGGTACTTTAGTTCTGGTAGGTCTATCCCATGCAAGAGGGGTGGTTTTCTTTTTCAAGTCAGGGCATCACAACATATTTAATGGAAGAAATCAGGAGTGGAACAGACCAGTAGCAGGCAGGGGCAGTTGGGTTAGCAGTTAGACTTTGATGCTGGACCATCCACTATAGTTGGTCACAAGAAGAACATAGACAGTAGAGTTAGGGTCAACTCACTTAGGCTGAAAAGCAAAGTGTAACATGTGTCCCCATCCCACTATCACCATCAGGATAAACTTGAAGAGTGAATAAAGAAAGAACAAGTGTATTCTCAGGCTTGTTTATACTTTTTTTTTTGTGGAGCTGACCCATGTCTTATACAGTTTCAACAAAAACCTGCAACTGACTAATCATTTCTTAACAACAAGCACAATGTAGGATTGAAGTTGTTTAGCAGGTAAAACTGGCTGAGCCACCGATGATACTGCCACAAAATTTATCTAGTTTTTATATTGAAACACTTTAACCACCAGGAATGGTAAATTCACCAGTTTTTGACATTGGTTAGATTTTTCATAATTTATACTAATAACTGGGAAATACATAAATGTTTATTAGGGTCTGCCAAATTACTAAATAAATTTACCCCCCACCCCCCACCCCACCGTACAAATTGACAGAAAATCATGGAATTATCCAATTTTAATTTTTCAATATTGATTTATCAATGAATGCATCTGTTATTTTATTTCAAAAACTATCAGTGGGGTTATATAGAAATGAAACTAATTACAGTATAAATAAAAAGACTTAAGGTGTGAATTGAAGAAAAAGAAAAATTTTAAGGGAGTGACTCTGGTAGGAAATAAGTACCAAAAATTGGAAAATTAAATGTTAAGTTGTTGTATTCATTTTATATCAACTTCCACATTCTTGACTAGTCTTGGACTTTCTTCATCAGACAAGAGGAAATACATTAAAAAAATTAAATGTAAAAAAAAACAAAAAAACATTAAACATTTTGGGGGAGATTTCTTTTTTACTATGTGGTTTTATTATACAATTATAATATATTACTAGCTGAAGTACCTGGTCCATGACCGGACTAAAAAAAAAAAAAAAAATTTCAGTTGATTTAACGGTACAAAAATGAAAACATTGTTTTTCAATCATAATTTTCATTATTTCCATAAGCTGAAAATTAAAAAAAAAATCATCAGGAGTTTGTTTAATGTTTCATCTTTCGAATTGAAAATAAATTTTCAAGATAATATTATTTTTTATGCAAGTTTCATTGTGTTAAATATAGGGGGGGAGGTAAATTTCACAGAGAAAATTGGTGGTAACTAATAAGGGATAAATATTTATCAAATTTTTTTTAAAAATCGCCGAGAATTGTCTAATGAATAAACGGTCGAAATAAATGTTATATTCAAGACGACACTAATATGAATGAATTAAAGTGATTTCTAAAGTTTTGGCGTGTTTCTTAGTTAGAAGGATATTAATATGTATGCAAGATTTCGAATCAGTGACCTCCCGTTTTGAACTTATGTCAACACGTACATACCAAAAACTTAGTCTTATATATTTAGATAAGTGAAAAAATATATATTGATATTTGTTCTGTTTAAAACGGTTGGGACCTAAATTTTCAATTGAGTTTTCTCCAAAAATTATTAGATAACAAGAATAAATTAAACTAGTTATTAAATAAATATTTGTTTTTAGAATCTAAAAATACGAAATTTGAAACTTAAAATTAAGCATTTTATATTTCAAATGAATTCTATCTATTATTTAGGTATATAAATTGTTGTTTTAGACACTAGTACAGGTGTCTGTAAGAGTAATATTTATTTTAATGAATTTTTATGTTTCCATTGAATCACTTTGATTGAAATGATTCAGTAATTTAAAAAAAAAAAAAAGAATTTGTTGATTAATAAGTCCACACAGAAAATATTATTAAAATCAGATAATTCCCTGATTTTTGGTAATTGTTTTTCATCAACTTCAGCCCTCCATATCAGAAAAGGTTACGTGACATTTTCTCCCAATCATTATTATTTTTTTTTTTTATTTATTTTTTTTTTTTTTTTTTTTTTTGTAAACAAAACTCACAAAGATTTTTTAGACCGTCTATTTTCTGCGTGTTTAGACCAAAATGAAAAAGATATATTTCCTTTAAAAGTTATTGATTCTTCTGTACAGTGTGTATTTATTTATTTTATTTTTTGTTATTGATTTCTAAGAAACTGTTATTAGGCTTGAAATCCTAAATAATGTTTTTTGTTTTTAGTCCCTAAATGCAAAAAAAGCGTCCATGTTTGCAAAATATGAGCGAAATTAATTGTTTAAAATCTATTAAAAATAAATTACATATATAATTTTTTTTTTTTTTTTTTTTTTTTACACTGATGCTCATTAAGTTACTACTTTTTGACTTAAACAAAAAATTGACCTTAAATAATTGATTTAATTTAAATTCGTTTTTAAAATGAAAACAAGTCAACATTTTCACAAATAAGTATTTGAAAATATCTATATGTTCCATATTAATGAACTTAGTCTTAGAAGAGAAATGTACATGCGGCCTTTACCTTGTATCCTTATAACAAAGAGTTTTATCTCATAAATAAACCAAATGTCTTTCTAGCTATTTGATAGAAAACACAAAGTGATAAAGGACATAGAATCTATGTATAGAACCAGTAGACCAGCCAAGTGATATGTTTATTTTTTTGTATATTGTTTGTTATATAAAATGAAATACAACACCTAATCTCAAGAAAAGACAAGTCATCTGTAACATTAGTTGTGTGAAAGTTGTTATTCCTATGAGAGTTGCTTGGCTTTCTAACAAAATCAACAATTCTGTTGGCAGATGACAAATAATTTGAATGCGATCAACACATTGTTATAACCAATGTATAAATATTGCTTTTATATAAAACATGATAAAAGAAAATACTAATCAAAGTTAATACTAATTATTAACAACTAGCAGTTCTAAGCGACAGTTATCTTTAGGCTGCAGGTTCAATCCTGGTCAAGGGCAATAGTAACATAGAATAATTAACATAGCTTATAACACTTGTACCCATTCTTAGTCAATGGAATAAGAACAGTCTACCTCTGTGGATTGAATAAATGGTTAGGTTTGAAGTTCTGTGAAAGCTCCCAATACAACATGATGTTTCCTGAGTTCAACAAGAAATACCTGAAGAATGCCAAAACATCTCTCTCTCTCTCTCTCTTTTTTTATATATATATAATGTGTGTGTTTGGTATGTACATGTCGACTTATAACTCAGAAACGAGATATTCAGATTCAAAATCTTGCATACACCTTGACATTCTTATAACTAAGAAACACACCAAATTTGGTTATTGATTTTTACTGATTAAGGGATATAATTAATTAATTAAACCAAAATTAAATGATTTGTGATAATTGTGGCATTGCTGCTGCTAATATTTAAAAAAATTTGCTGGCTGCTGCCTATATCATCAGTGATTTAAAATGGCGCCGCTGTTGGTAATTTGAAGTTGACAAATTTGTGCCCTAATCTTTTCAGCTCGGAATTTCTCGCGTATCACCGGTCTAATCTTAGAAATATTTGTTATTGGTTAGAAAGAAAAGAAAATAATTTTTCTAAATATGTAATTTGTATGTGGTTTTATCAATTGAATCATTTTTTACAGCAAAGTAAATAAAAATAATAAACAAAAACATTTAACGATTAATAATAACTCAACTTTATTTTTATTAATAATACTTTCATTTTAGAATAGAATATATCCATTGTTAATTAGTATTTAATTTTTTCATATGTACAAAAGAGTTTTAGAAAAAAAAAAGGAAAAAGAAATTTTAATACGAACAATTGTAAGTATTTAATTCTTAGCATTTTATTGTTACATTTTAATATGGTAAAAAAGAAGGAATTAAACGAATACATTTCATTTCTCACTTAAATAAAATTGTTTTAAAAGTGTAAACAAAAAGAGACTATTCTTAAAATAAAAGAATATTATAATACACTAATTCTTAGCTTTGTTTATCGTTAAATCTTTAATAAAGTTTAGAAATGCATTTTTAAAAATGATATCTTATATGTAAACAAAAAGAAAAAATTCCTAAAGTAGACATTCTATTATACAAATTCTCTGCAATATTTTTTTTTTTTTTTTTTTTTTAAATAAATGATGTTCCTCTTATTTTCTCCCTTACTCCTGTTTTCTCCTCTCTCACTCTTTGGTGTTCCTAATTTTTTTAGTCCAGTCATGGACCGGGTACTTTTGCTAGTTGTGTAGATAACAATAAAGATGAGGACAATAGTCCAAACAATACAAATTATTTCACCAAGGTTTGCAGCTTTTCTGTTTTTCATTGACTTTAGCACTTTGTGGAGTTCATCCTCCATAAAGTGTCCTTGCTTAATATCTTGTTGGTTATTAATGATTTTCTGAGTGGTTTTAAGAGGGTTTCCAAGCAGATTCTTAAAGTGTTCTTTCCACTTCAAAAAAGACAAATACCAATGTGCAGCTAGTCTTGTTGGCTGGGGCTGTAGAATATGCTGACCGCACCTCTGCAAAGTGGTAAGACACCCTCTAATGGAGCCACCTATTAGTCATGGGTAGTGACTCATGATGTTTAAGGACGGAATTCTGGTGGCTGAACACTCCAGGACATGCAACATATGCTGTTCACGTCAAGCTCTAGCACCGATATGATTGTCCCAACTCTTACACCCTTAGGGCAATCCCCAACTCTTTTTATCATATATGTACTAGAAGGTGGTGGCTGAGGTTTTTAGTGTCTTGGGTATGTCTTTAAACTGCATAGTGATGAGGTTTCAATTCTTGAGCTCTGGGGAGTGTAGAGTATCCCTTTGTTGTCATTACTCCTAGATTCACCCTGATCCAGAGTGGTAGTAGTACCTGTTAGAGTTCCATCTATGGGTTAAATAGATCAAAAAAATAAGTTTTAAAAAATTCTGAATACCCAACAAGAATGAATAAAATAAAAACATCTCCAACATAAAATAACCCAACAAGGGTTGACATGCCATAAAATCAAACCAATGAATATGCAGCAATTCAAGAAAGAACTAACAGAAACATACAAAAAAGAACAAATAGAATACATCCAAAGCCCAAATGAATAAAATTAGAAATTCAATTTGCATGGCAGACAGTAAACCAAATTCATGGTAGGAAAAGCACTTCAAGATAAAGTTAAAGCTAATCTAGTTACATGTTTTTATATATAATTTGTTTCTGGATTTGGATTTTAAAATTTCAAGAAAAAAAATATTATTGAAGATATCTATTTCTTTAATAAAACTTTGAATTTTATATTCAATTTTAATAATAATTATAACTTATTTTATTGCAATTTTCTTAAATATCATTAGAATGGAAAAAATGGAATTTACCAAAGAGTGAAAATGAAAAAAACAGAATTGACCAAAAGTGGAAACAGAATTAATGAAAATTTGAAACACAAAATGGGTAGGGGGGATGGGGCTTACAAGTTGAAATTCTGCTTGATACTGCGTGTGTTCATTTTGCATCAGCATCCTTCAGTAAAACATTAATATTTATTTTCTTGTCACAGCTAATGTTATGTTAAAATGGGCTCTTTAACTTTGAAGAATTAGTCTAGATGGACAATTCCTGAATTTAAAAACAGAAACTCATTTGGTATTCTTATTCAGATCCAGAGACCAATTCAAAGGAACATAGCATTATCTTTAAAACTATGGCATACAAATCTTTGTGATTTGTGGGAACACAACACTAGAGCCAAAGGGATAGATGATTGATTTCTTAGATGTAACCAAACCCCAATCTTCTACAAATTGCCAGAAAGAGTGAGGGGTTGAAAAGGTAATTTGATTCCATAAAGGGAAGGAACAAAAGAAGTTCTAGGAAAGTGTCCAGGATATGGAGCCAATGTGTTACATCTATAACTTTGCCAATAACAGTCTCCAGGAAATTCAAAGGAAGGAGGAAAAGATCAATTAAACCCATTCAGATAAACTAAGCAGTAATGGTACCAACAGCTCCTGACCCCCAAGACAAAATGACTTCTACAGTGTTCAAGCCATTGTGAATTTTAGATAAAGCAGTTTCATCATTAATTTTAATATTACATTTACTACTAAAATATTGAGTGGAGAATGGTTGTGGATATACAACTACATGTAACTTTGTCTCACTAGTTGGTTTCTGTAGCCAAACAATAAGGTGTCCATGTTAGGTTTCACAAAATATAAATTCTGAAAATTCAGATATCGTTGGAGACTATTTTTATTTATAATTTAACAATTGTAGATTGTAAAATGACTTGAGTGCTGCCATAAAAAAAAGTAACAGTAATAAACTCATCAAAAATAAATAAAAGGTCTGTAATTTTAAGTTCTCCATTAAACTTTTAAATAATCTTTTTTGTCTACATTCTAATTTTTTTATATATATTTTACAGTTCTAGAAGCTGCAAAAGCATTTCTACCAAAAATTGCCAAAGCTAATGAATCCATTGCTGATATACCTCCAGAGGAACTCAACATTGAAAATGCTGAGAGTGATGAAGAACATGTGGAAATGGTAAGTAATAATTTCTGCTTATCATTCAAGACATTTAATGTATTCTAGGTTAAATGTTTAATGCTTTTATAGTTTCAATTTTTCACTCAAATTTCTTTCCAAGTTCAGAACAATATTTCATCCAGCATTTCAAAAGTTCTCATTTATAATAAATTTAAAGATTTAACATATTTAATATTTGCACATTTTCCATGAAAAGATTTTTAAATATAGATTGTCACTTCTGTGCAATCTGCCTGGTTTAAAGTGTCACACCTTGATAAATCTACCTTGGATCAAAATGTCATATATGTACCTACTGAAATCCCCACTGTTATTTTAAAAACTATAAGATATAAAATATTCAGATGGAAATAGTTATTGTTTAAGAATTAGATATGAAATAAGAAAAGGCAATTTTGTTAATATAGATTTTTAAAATCTATTTTATGTAATATATTTAATTAAATTTCCATGGGTACAGATACTACAGTCTGATCCTAAATATATATTTTTTGCTTCTCTATAAAGGCAAATTGGATACATAGGGGCCCACACATGTACACGTGGTCAAGGACAAAAATTGCCCAGTTACTATGACTAGTATTATAAAAGCATCAGATTACTCTAAACCTCCCTACCCCCCCTTATGTGAAATGAAGAGGTATTGTCACAAGATCTGAATCCTCAAGACCAGACTGCCTTATTTTTTTGTTCATAGTCAAGAACAGAGCATCATGTCTCATGCAAAGATAAGAATACTACTGAAAATTTTGAACATATACTACACTTTAATCCCACCAGAGAGCCAAGTAGAGAAACTCTTATCATTTACTTAAATGCAACCCCTTGGGTGCAATATATGACACATGATGAGTTTAATGAGGTGTCCCATATGCATATGCAAAATAGCACTGGTCTCTGCGATTAATACCACACCAGCATTAAACTACTCCAACCATCCTCCAATGAGGAAGATACTGCTGCAGGGTTAAAATCCCCCAGGACAAAACTCACCTCATTTTTCTTTGCTGCATCCCTTAAAGAAGACGATTAAAGGAGAAGTGATACTATAATTGTAATAGAAGTGACTTACTGGGAGCTAAACGTGTTTGCTGTCTCGCGTGTCAATCTACTCTCTGAGAGCCGTTTGCCAAATTGCCATTTTTATGCTGCAGACTTATTTGCATAGGATGGCAGCGACACATTTTTTAAAAACGGGCGGGGGGGGGGGCAGATTTTCTACAAATATTGCATGTGTGACGACGAAGAACTTGACACCCTGTTATAGTCTTTACTTCTTGTGTGTACTGAAGGTTTTGTGTGTTGGTGTGGATAATAGAATCCTGATCTAAAGTAAGAAATCAAAGATAGTGAATTTACGAGATCATCGTAGCAGCTTCATTTTTTTTCTAGTAATCCGTACTGTTACAATACTCTTATCTCCAAATGTCAGGTAGCAAAACTCTGAGCCTAAACAAAAGTGTCATGGAATGAAAACTTTGATCCAAGCTAACATGAACTGATACTACACTCTCATCCAAGAAGAAATTTTTGATAGACAAAAAAAAATCTAAAAAAACATTCTGTTCATTTCATAGATAAATTTAAGCCAATGACTATTTTTATGAATCTTATTAAATATCATTTTTATATATATATATATATATATATTATATATATATATATATGATTTATTTGAATGCTTTAAGTTTTAATAGTTTCTCTCTGAAATTAGTTAAAAGTATTCTTAACATTCTGTAGCATTTCTTATTTAATTTGTTTAAAATTGATTGTATAGAATTAGATATAGTTGTGTCAGTTGCCTCCCTTGTCATAAAAAGGTAACCCATCACATTTTAATGTATTAATCAATATTAAGTATATTGCTTGTTTATTTTTATTTTTTGTATGCTTATGCATGTAGTGTGAAAGGTTGTAACCTTAAGTGTATATTGAAATTTAAAAATGTTTCATTTATATATTACTACAATTCTCATTATGTTTTTTTGTGAGTGTATAGATAGGATATAAAAATAAATGTAAGTTATATTCAGGGCTGTGGAATCGGAACACAAAGCCTCTGACTCCAACTTTTCTATTTTGCCACCTGATTCCCACTCAGCTTTATGTGATAATAAGTGATGATGGCCTACAAATAAATATAAAACTATTTTTATAATCTATTTATAATGAGGGCATACTGTATAACTTTACAGACTAAACTAGGGCTATATAAATTGTAAATTCAACTGGATTCAGAGTTGCTTCTGAGTCCAACTCCACAGCCCTGGTTAAATTTATTCAAATATTATTCAACTAATTTTTGCTACTCAGCTAAATAAACATTGACAGCCTCACATAGATGCAACTTATGAACTTCAAACTGCTCATACACCATGTATGTCCCTTCAGGATGTAATGGCCCATTTGAGTCTAGGAGTTTTTGACCCCTTTGCTTTTGAGGCAGTCTGGTAAAAATGTGCCCTTAATTCGGGCTACATCTGTTTTCTCCTCCTTGGACAGTTGCTGGTACAACACAAATGATCCCCATGGTTAGTCAAAGGGGAGTGACATGATCAAGCTGCTTTATCCCATATAAGTCACTCACCAGTTCCACGTTTTTTACCTATTCTACCAGACTAAGAACCATCAAATTTTAGGTCCTACTTGCCATCTGTCAAAATAAGTAATTATTCAAAGGCCAAGTGGATTTGATGTTGGAGATCTGAGTAGGTCAAAATACAATCTGTACACATCAGTAATCCCGGTCCGGGCTTCTCATCTTTCTGCCCCTCAATACTGTCTGTCTTTGAATCTGTTTTTACATTCACCAGTCACAAATTGCTCTGCCAATCAACAAATCCTCAGCCTTTTTATCGATTCTTAATTTACAGGCATTGTCTTTGCCATTCACATCAGACACATTCAATTCATGTGTGCACTCTTTTTTTTCAAATTGTACGTCAGACAAAACATGCCAAGCATCTCAGCCTCTTTGTCACTCTTTCTGAATCAAACTTTCATCACAAATAATAATGATGATTGACAAATGGAATGTTGAAAAGTATCACAACCTTTTTGAACTCTTACACTTAATGCTCCTAAGGCACTTCATATGGTGTAAGGGTTAGCAAGTTTGATTAGCAGACCATTGCTAGTGAGTTTGATTCTCACTGGATGCCACCATACTTCCAGTTTTGTGCCACAACTAAGCTTAGAAATAACTACACTTAATGTTCATCCCTGGCATTGTAAATTTCAGATTACTTTGTGTTAGACAGTAAACTACTGTTTAGTGTGTTACTTTCACACCACATTAAATATCAGTATTTTAAATGGTAAGACCGTCCATCCTTTTGAAGTGTTGTACAATTTTCACATATATTTCATTATGTGACAGATTAAGCCAAGTTTAACAAATATACTTACTATGAAAAAAAAAAGATAGTGCAAGGTTTTAAGTGAAATGTTATTTCTTTTTTAATGATTAATAGCAGTTCAAAGAATGTAAATCCTTTAGGAATCAATATTCTGTTTAGTTGTAAATAGTTACCAGTCATATATGTCACTTTTTTTCTTTTCTTTTTTATATAGAATGTGGCTCTGTTTGAATATGAAACCAGTGAATCCTCTTCAGGAGAGACCGATGATGAAGTATATAATTTGGGGGAAGTTGATGAAAATAATTTTCATATACAAAAACCCAAAAGAAAACTCAAATATCCAGTTATTGAAATTCTGTCATCACAAGCAGATAAAAAATCTTGAATAATTTAAAAACTGTATTATAGAAATTAAAATATTCTTTTTATAAAAAAAGTTTTTGTCTGAATTTCTGCTGTGAGGAATTATCATAAATGTACTTAGACTAGTGTTTTAATATTGGTTGTTTTTATATTCACATTTCATTTGATGTAACTTCCGACTTTTTTGAGTCTATTGCAGTCAGTAAACTATGACCGTTTTTTGTTTTTTAGGATAAATTTTACACACTGTTTTGTTTTTCAACATCAAAGTGGCTAATCTTTATCAATATTTTTGAAATTTTGCACTCAAATAGAAGACACCTGGAAGTACAGACGGGGTTTTTTGGGGTTTTTTTTTTTTTGTTTCTAGGACGCATGGAAATGAAAATATGACAGGGCAAAGTTCAAGGCTATTTATTTAAAAAATATTAGAGAAGCAGAAAAAAAGCACTGTCTGTGATATTGGAAAGTTTCAGAATTATTTTGATATATAATTTGTAAAATTTAAAGATTGCTAAGTGCTTCGTTGTTACACCACTCTTGTTGATAGTGGAATGGTGTTGCACATCTTATACAGAGCCTTGTTGAAGATTAGGCTGTTTGGCCATCAGTGTCCAATGATAGAATGGCTACCATAATACTCTAACACTACACTCTCCTTTCGGATTGGAGAGATGTTTAAAACATTAATTTATTTTACCCTCTCCTAGTCAGAATAGCTGAGATGATGACGTGTCAAATTTTTTCTTATGTCTTGCACTCATTTCTGACTGAAGAGATTTATGTGTCCATCTTTTTACTGTACAGCTGTTCTTCTAATGGAGGAATGTATGTGTGTATAGAGAAATATACAATATACTTATCTCTGTACCAGAGATGGTGGAAACCTTGGTGGAACTATCCCATACACTTTACATCTAATATATAAAGGAGAGATTTTGGTACGTATGTGTCTATGTATAACTCCAAAACGGGAGGTCACTCAGTTTCAAAATCTTGCATACACATTGATATCGTTCTAAGAAACACTCCAAATTTGGTTATTGATTTTTACTGATTAAGGGATATAATTATTAATCAAATAAAAATCAAGCGATTTTTAGAAAGAAATCGTATAGCTGCTGCTGCTGATATTCCAGCTACAATCAGCACGCACTCCCTACCCTGCCCCACCCCACCCTGCTGCCTGTTTTCATATGCCCACTCTATTCCGCGTTGTTGAATGCGTTTATTTTTATGTAAAAAAGAAAAATGAAAACGTTTTTATCAATATTTTTACGAATACTTTCATATTTCTTAGAATGAAATATATCCATTTTAAATCTTTGTTATTTTTGTTGCTAAAATAAATAAATAAATTACAATGTTACATTTCATTTCTAACTCAAACAAGCAATTAAAAACTGAATTTACAATTGTCTTATGTACAAAAAAGTTGGAATAATTATTCTCAATGTTTTAAACAAATAAACAAAAAATCGTAAATTATTAGCGCTTAAAAAGGGGGGGATATTTAACACAATGAAACTTGAATAAAGGTTAATATTATCTTCAGAATTACGAAATTCACACAAACACTTATTTACTTATTATGTTTACTTATTTTAAGTAAGTAAATAATGTTTGTGTTCATTTCGTAAGTTATTTACGAAATTCTTTTTTGTCAAACAGTAAAAGAATGATAAAGAAATATCTAAATAAATACATACATATAGTTGTCGAAAGTTTTTTTAGTAACAGTTGGCATAACATAGGTAAACCCAAATTGGGTCTAAAATGCGTTTTTGACAAAGTGACTTTAGCCTCCCGCTCCAGAAAATAATTTACCAAAAATCGGGGAATTATCGGATTTTAACTAATTTTTCAGTGTTTATACATCAATGAACAATCTTATAATACATTACTTATTTTATTTCAAAACTTTCTCATTTTTTCAGGTCACTTAATTTTGACCCCTCCCTTATGTTGGGGGCGTAACATTTTTAATTTTATAGTTTACTACTTACAGTATAAATAAAGAGGGCTGACTTCTGATTTAGATCGGAAAATTAAAACGGAAAGTTTTTTTGGTGGTACCCAATGACAGTTTAACTACAGTCTATCAATTAACATTTTGCAAATTGGGTTACGGTTTTAAGAGATTAAGGTTGTTTTTAATTACGTATTGCTTAAAAAAAATAAACAAAAAAAACCAAATTACTATACATTTAATTAACCATTGAAATTAATTATTGAATCTATCATTGAGACAGTTGTTTGTGTTAGTATTGCAATGTATAATTTCAATTAAACTTAGTTTAAAAAAATATTTTTCAACATTAAATGTATAGTAATTTGTTTTTTTTTGTTTATCCCCCCCCCCCCCTATATTCAACACAATGAAACTTTCATAAAAATTAATTTTATCTTGAAAAAACTTTTTCCATTCGAAAGAAGAACCATTAAACAAACTCCTGATGATTTAAGAAAAAAAAAATTAAGCTTACGGAAATAATGAAAATTATGACTGAAATAAAAGTTTTTATATTTGCACCGTTAAATCAACTAAAATTTAACGTAGCCAAAAACAAGTTACGACAAGAATTTTTTTTAAAATTCTATGAAAAATCAATTAATGGTCTGACTTTCATGAAAATTTCCATAACTATTTACCCTTGGATGTAAATATGTCTGAAAACACTCTGTTCCTATTTTTTTAGTCCGGTCATGGACCGGGTAATTTAGCTAGTATATATATATATATATATATATATATATAACTTACATGCATAATCTCGTAGGTGCTTTAATCTATGGACAACTTGACCTGTCCTGGTCTCGGGTATTCTCATTAGTGTTTCCTTCATGACTATTTTGAAATTAAAATTCTGTAGATCAGAGTGTCCCTTCCATTTGCAACTTTCATTCATTACCAACATTGCAAATATGTTGCCTGTTATGACAAATGATTTCAGAACTTGTTTTAATGTTGTGTATCTCTTATTCTAGTGATTAGTTGTTTTGATGATCACTCTAGTGTTACAATGTTTTTCATGATTGGTTTTTACTCTTTTACAATTTCCTATTTTGTCATGAGTGTTTTATTGTACTCCTACATGCAGGCCAAAACAGCACTTAGCTACCACCAAGCTATTTTCTCACTAAAGTTGCATATTTGATGTTTGTCTAGGTCTTTTTGTCCAGACATTACGGCATATGATAACCTCTCAGCCATACCACTTTCTGCGCCACATTTTGTTTCTTGATCACAAAAAGGTCATGTGGCTGCTGGACAAAGCAGCATTATAAAGAGCATTCATTGATGAATAAACACTGAAAGTTTCATTAAAATCCAATAATTCCCTGATTTTTGGTAAATTATTTTCTGTTAAAGTCATTTTGTCAAAAACGCATTTTAGGTATAGATAACTTTAACATTTTCTTTATAATCATGTTCAGCAGTGTTTAATCAATTAAAATGATTTGATAAAATAAATTTTTTTTTAAAAGAAAAGTAAATATTTTAACCCTGCTTAAAATTTGTTTTAAAGGAATATTTTGATTGTAAGTCAAATAATTTTCACACGAAAAGAAATCCATATAAAAAAAACATCTCTACAATTGAGTTGACAATAAAATTGTAATTTATCGTCACAAATACCATTATTTAAAAGATAGTTCAAGTAAAAATGCCCAGATGAAGTTTAATTGAAGAAGTAGCTAAAATCTTTTTCTTTTTTTTCTTTCCTTTTTTTCTCTTTTTAAACATAAAGCATATGTGTTAAAATAGACGATATTACTGAAAACAAAACCCAATGAACTATATTTGCCGTGTATACTTGTTAAAGTCAGAGTCACGCGCAGTCGAGGCCCGAACGCAAAGCATCATTGACCTTATTATTATGATAATATCTAATTAATAAAAATATTATTAATTATTGATGGATTATTATACGAGTAAATAAATGCACTTATATGGGAGATTGTAAGTGCCTTTTTCTGTCTGTAACCGAAACATATATGCTACTCAAGAGTCAACCGCAATTCTCCTTAAATGTGAGTTTACCAGAATTCGAAAAAAACTTCTCCCGGTACTCCTTCAATTCGTTTAAGACGCTTCAAGTATTAATCAGATAACAAATGTGAGAAGGAATATAGATGAGGCAAATCAATAAAAATCAAGTTCTATATCGATGATATTATTTACGGTGAGACCGATGTTACTGAAAGGACCAGCCTTGGGGATCATAATAATAGCCACAAAAAACCAGGGAACCTAGCATTTGTTACAAGCATTAGAAACTTTATAATTAAGCTTTTTCTAAAGCTTTAAGAGCTTCAAGAAACAAGCTTTCGGAGATCTTAATGGATTTGCGAGACAACAACTGGTTGGTAGCTGGACCCATTTTGTTGTTTTTGTTACACAAAGGCAAAAACAGGCATCTTTTTTTTTCCAGAGTGAGAAAAATGTTATTGCTCACACAAATAGCGAGGCAGCATTAACAGACTCTTCCGGAATAGCAGTGGTACTGGGCTAGGTCAGTAAAACAGATTAAACATCTTACTCGTACAAGAATATACGCATATCCTTTAATGAGAGTGCCACGACTGTCCGTTATTAAGAAACATTATAGCGGCACAAAACCCTAATCCGAAGCCTCATCAGAAGGCTTGAGAAAAAAGACAAGGAGGCCAGGCTGATAAACCAGAAAATGACTAAAGAGGTGATAAGAATAAATAAAAAAGGAGGATAGGATAGAAAGTGGGCCAGCCAGATCATCTGAGAGAACGCTAAATAACATATAAACATAAAGGTCCAGATAAAAAAGAGAAAAAGTGTCAAAAAATGTAAGATGAAGCATTAAAACATGATAAAGTGGCAAGACGATATAAAAAGACGAGTAATTGGATGTATCTGAGACATACCATATAGATCGTGTCTATGTATTACTATCTACTCCGAAGATCACGTAGTTATATTAGTTCTATTTACTTAAAATAATATTCTAAGACAGGTCATAGTGTATTCTCATGTTACGATTCCCAAACAATACTCCTAATATTCACTACAGAGAAAAAAAAAAATGATTAGAAATGGGGAACGAATTCCAGTGAAGAAATAAAAAATTTTTTAGCATAAACAGAATCATAAACTAAACGGAGAAGAGACAAAAGTAATCTAGAATAGAAAGAAAGAAATATAACAAAAGAAAAAAGACGAATATGTAAGAAAAATTAACACTGAGGTTCACTCAACTACAAAAAAACCTATCAGACTTACCTGACAATGAAAACCTACACTAATAATAAATACAGCAACATCAACTAAAACTAAATGTGAAATATCACTCAACAAAATAAACAAATCACATAGTAGAAAAATTATAAACATTCACAAAAAAAAGATGCACATAACAACACAAGGATATTACATTAAAGGATCCACGGACAAAAAAAAAAAAAAAATATAAAACTTAAAAATCATCAACACTTACAACAAAAATCTAAAAAGTATTCCATGTAAAAATAATAATAAAAATACAGATGCTGAAAAAGAAAACACAAACAAATAAAAAACTACATCTTCAGAAATTTTTATTGACCTACATAAGTAGAATACTATATCTACGATACAATAAAACAAGCAAAAACATATAGATATATAATATTAATATACCAAAAAAAAAAATTCAAGACAGAAAAGAGAAATTTACAAGTAAACTTCGAGCAACTAAGATGACTCTCGTAGTCTGCACGACACACTAGGTACGACATGTATGTCTATGTAGCTACGACAAGTCATAATCGATCTGTGGGCTGGCTGCAGAGAGAACGTGACCGCTTTGCAATGCCTGTGTATGCTCAAGCAATCTATAACTACTCGTAATAACTGATTCCAAATACTTTCTTTACAAATCGAAAATAATTGTGTACCGCCAACTGCGACGCGAGATATGCCTCCCGATATCATATACATACACGAACTATACAACCAGAGACAGCGGCTATCCCTACCATCTCATCGCCGCTGACCTACCGCGCTAAACGAGCGTAACATGATGCGCTACACGATATATCTGCGCCGTAGTGTGCTCGCCGCCCATATAGCGAGCGTATCACAAGGGCCTGCGCCGATGGGCAGAGACAACCGCGTGGGCATTCACACCGCTGACGCTTTAGCCGCATCAGTGGGTAGAGCCGATCGCACATACGCTATACACCGAGGAGCTCGATCTGACCTGAATATTCATAATTGATTTGTGATATTTGACGAGCTAAGCATCTTGAACGCCGTGCGACTGCAAACAATCCCGCGGTATTAAAATATATTAAAATAGCAGTGATAAAATCTACAGTGGTCACATCACCGCACTAACTCTTAAGCTGCAGATCAGACCATGAACACCTTTTCCCACAAGTAGTCAAAGCATCAAATCCTGACTTTAGCCGGCACATGTGAGAACGGGAGAAAATATCCAAACTTTCAACTATCCAGATCAAATGTAAATATTTTAATTCTTCCTTCCCTAACTTACGGGTTCCTATTTATTCTATTACACCACTTACAAATAAATGCAAATAGTAAAATTAGGAATCAAATTTACCAATGAAAGAGGACGCGTGAAGTAGATGCTGCGGAAAATGAGTGGAACACATAAAGTGTAGTATTATCAAAGCCTGTTCTATCGACTTGATCTTCACTAGAACTAGGCACTAACTTAATACCCACCTCTGATTGACAGCAATACTTCACTCTTATCTGACACGACCATACTAATCATACTATCTCAAACCACATATATCTATCTCTAGCCATATTCTAAAATCTACAAGATATCTGTATGTCGTATCTTACGATATCACAATCATTTTGCACTAGCGCGGTTATTTTACCTCATCAACCAAGTCATACTCAGACGACACTGTCCCTACAGTACCTCCATTAACGACAATCAGATCTCCCCTCCCTACGCGTCGGCATGAGGCCTACCATCACGTTCACGCTCTCGGAGGTGAGAACGCGACTGCTTAATACGACAGTAAAACGAATAACAGTATGACCCACTGCTCTAGTCCACAGTCACAGGTACTCAACACGTCTCATCTCCGCACGACGCGCACGGACACCAATCACAGCAATCTTTAAGTGGCGCTAACTTTGAATAAATATGTTGCTAAACAGTACATCATGAAATCTAATTAATAATTCAACATACATATATACTTACTATTTTACTCCACCACTTTTTGAGTATTTACACCTATCATAGCAATTAGCTGAATGGCGGTCTTCTCAGCGGACCAACGTCGCTGCAGAACGCACAGCACACGCCACGTCGTCGAGGACGCTGAACTACTACACAACCGTGAGTTCGAGCAAAGGATCACCTCAGACGATTGGATCCCAGGAGCGCGAGCACTCTGTACCTCAGCAGCATACACTCGCACAAAGACATGGCTATAAATGCATAATGTCGCGCAATCAGGCTGCCTCATCAGCTGCAATGGATTGACGCTGACTGGTTATAGTCGAATCTCGCGCAGCACATCCCGTCCTGCTTGATATTCCAAGACACAAATTTCCCAAAACACCGTTTTTCTTTTACAGTACACAATTCACTCTTTGGCGACTGATCTCATCAACAAAGGATGCGCACAACTAAACAATAGACTTGGTGTACTCATTATCGACTTCTCCATAACCTCTGTTTCAGTTTCGACTCTAGGGCAAAGTAAATCCAGATATTTGTCCATTTATATATTTCATTTCCTTTAGTCCCAGCATTCATGGCCGTGTTGAAATCTGCTGGGCAGCTCTGCTAAAATCCGACCAGTTCTGAGCTCATGTTCTTCTTTTATGCTCTATCAAACACTAGATCATGGTAACTAACGGAGTAAATGCTAGCAACCTAGCAAACAAGAAAATACAAACTAGACACATCGACTGAGGATTGATGGATAAAGAAGGTTGATCCTACATGGGAATTAAGACAAAAAAATTAGATTGTTGCACCATATAAAACAAACATAAATGGTATCACATATAACCCAGAGACAGAATCTGTTCTTCGAGAACGAACACGACATAAAATTCTCTGGGACTTTGAAATAAAACAGCGGATCGACAACTAGGATCACCTACATATTCCAACGCAAGATCTAAGACCAAAAGAAGACCCTAAAAGGTGGATATTAACCAAAAAAGAAAGAGGATACTTAAGAATTAACTAGAAGTGGACATTTAAAAATTTGCAAAGAAGTGTCACAGAACAGATCACCAGGCCAGGGAAGAGCTAAAAGGGATAAACGAAATGAAAATAATGCAGAACAATATATCTGGACCTTGAAGCCCAGAGAACTTGAAAAGTATGGAATATAGAAAAAGTGAAAGTGTAAGACGTACCACATTTGTAGATTTGGTAACTGAACACGTAATGGAACGGTCCCAAGTAAGATTGGAAAGTCTGGAATCAGACAGGAGAAGGAGTTGATACCATTCAGAACACTGCAACTGCATTGCAATCTCGCCAGACATACATCACGTAGATCCTGGAAGACCTGAGGAGACTTGGCTTGTCACTCAGACTCCAGACTGGGGCAAACCCACATAATAGCTAGATGCATCAACTGCTATAAAGTGCGTTGACTATATTTTACTCTTGAAAATTTTTGTTCCATTCAATAAGAAGCAAGAATAACAATTTTAAACAGACACTCCTGATCGTATTATTTTTTTTAAATTCCTAGTTCATGGAAATAATACTGAAAAAATTAATGAACAAAAAACAAATGTTTACATTTAAATTGCAAACCATTAAAATCAATTGAAATTTAACAATAGACCAAAAACAAGGTTTATGCTACCGGGATGTTGTTTTATTATAAGATGAAACAATAACATTTGATAATGTCTGGATTTTTAACAGCCAGAGAAAAAATTTTCGAAGATGACGTACCTGTTCGATTGAAAATATGTTAACTGAAAATAATTTTAATTAATGTAATATTATGGAGAGAAAAATAATATTTTTCTTACTAAAGTCTACCCCATCCCCTATTTTATTTTTTTTATGAAAAATGATGAACTGACAAAAAACAATTTTTACTCTTTTTTCTATAAAGGATAAGAGTCTTTAACATAAGTATATCAGAAAGATTTTTTATAAGCTCTATATGGGAGTTTTTTAGTATAAAATTTCTGTTTATAAAAAATATCACGCATAAAGAAATTGACACCTGTGGTTAAATAAACTATAAAAAAAAAGGGAATGTATAATAATTACTATAATAATTTATCCTCGAAAAGAATGAAAGACAGTGAATGTAATATCTTCCACCTCCAATCAAGGAATTCTAATCCAATTGATCATCTAATATTTGAATTAACTGTTTTCCTTGTGCAATAACTTTTTAATATCCAATAACAGTCAGCAGAGTGCCACCTGTTCTAAGAATAAAAAATATATAATTTAATTTTCTTTGCCAAGATCTAAAAAAACAAACAGAGTTATAAAAATAATTTACGATTTATCTATCCATTCAATATGCTGGGAACGAACCCCAATGAAACCTAACTGATCCACGGTGCACCGATATTTTGTGCAAGGCTGAATTCCTACTTGCGAACTCTGGACACCTAAATTTTTAAACTCGGGTCTTGTACTTGCACCCAATGTTCAAGAAACATAGACTTCCGGAGAAGCCCAACTAAGATAATTATTTTTAAAGTTCTTGATGTTATCACTTATTTAACGGACAAAATTTGAAGTATGATAAAATTATTACATATAAGTCACCACCCCAGAACATTAATTATCACTCAAATCAATTTAAGCATTATTTTTTAAACCCCACCCACAACACTTGTAGTAAACTTTTTTACTAGAAACAAAGAATTTTTACCAAAAACAATCTCAAATAATTAAAAGGTAGCAGGATACAAACAAGAAAAAATAAAAAAATAAAAAAAAAACGATAATAGTAGTCCAATTCTGGACCTTCACCAGTATGTATTCTTTAGTTAAATAAGTTTTATCCTATTCGAATTTCAGAAAAAAAGAAAGATCACAAAATCAAGAAATAAAAAAGAAGCTGAGAAGGGAAAAAACTTATCCATATATATTTACATAATAATAAAAAATTTCAGGTGTTCACATGAATTAACATTTTACTAAGCTGCATAGTTCATACATTATATTTCAATATACTTTTTACTGACATTTTTTTGCAGTGTCACAGTTCTCCTAATTCTTGACACACTAACGACCCTTATCTCTTTGCGGGCTCAAAAATATCACGTTTAAGGGGGTATGTATACTTTTTGAAAATTACTAATCTTACGTATGAATTAAAAAGTGAGATAAAAAAAAGAACACCAAAGGTTGCATGCCAATAGTAAGAAATCAATAAAGTTATTTTAAAAGGTAGTACCTACTCTGTAGAAATTAAGTTCACTCTCTGAAAAACTCGAAAATTAAATGTAAAAAAAATAAACTAAGAAAGATTTTTTATTTTTTTTAGATATATATATATTAATACTACATATAATTGTCTTTAGAATTTCAGTGAAAAAATTAACACATTAATATTTGTTTTTTTTGTTAAAAAGGGGTGGGGGCCTAACTTTTTCAATTGAGTTTGCTCACAAAAACAAAAAATAAATTATTAGATAACAAATTTCTAAAATAGGCTTGTTATTAAATAAATATTTGTCTTTAAATTAGAATCGAAAAATTATGAAAATTTCAAAACTGAAAATTAGGCATTTCATATTTTAAAATGAATTTCAATCTATTAATTTTTAGGTATATGGATTGTTGTGTAGGTATGGTGTGCATATAGGTGGCATGAATTGAAGTATATTCATATTAAAGAATTTCCACTTATTTTCATTGAATGCAGTTTGATTGAAATGATTCAGTTATTTTTAAAAAGAAAGAATTTTCAATTGATAATAATGTCAACACTTGAAAAAATATTAAAATCAGATAATTCTCTGATTTTAGCATATTTCTTTCTCTTTTTTTTTATCAATTTGAGCCTCAGCATTTTAAAACATTTCTTGCTGACTTTTTGTAAACAAAAAACGCCAGATTTTGGGGGACTCTTTAGTTTTTCTGCATGTTTGAACAAAAAAAAAAGATTTCGTTTTAAATCAATATCAAAAAGTTAATCATTTTTCTGTACATAGTGTATTTAATGTTTTTATCATTGATTTCTAAGAAGAAACTGTTATAAGTCTTAAAAACTTAAATAATGTGGATGTTTTAGTCTATAACTACTTCACATAAAGCACCCATTTTGGTCAAATAGTTAGCTGAATTTAATTGTTTAAAATTTATTAAAAATAAATTACATATGTAATATCATTTTGCTTTCTTTTTTCTTTTTTTTTTTTTATTGATTTACTTATAGACTTAAATAAAAATTTGACCTTAAATAATCAATTTAATTAATTTTAATTTGTTTTTAAAATGAAAATGAGCACACAAATTGGTGGTACCAATCAAATATGTACTGTGATGTGTTTCTCACTTTTTATCGACAAATATATGTAGATATAAAATCCCCCCGTTTATCGACACATCAATTTATATATTTTACAAACCACCCTGTTTAAAAGAAAAAAAAAAAATTATGAATTTGTACAAAACACAATGACCCCCCCCCCCCAACTCGAGGCATAAAATTCTTCGGTCTTTTTCAATTTTCTTATTTATAAAATAATTTAAAAAACAATTTGATTTAGCCTTTTTAATGATTGATTCCCATATTGTATTCATCTCTGTATTTGGTCTACTCAATAGGTCACTACAGCCCAACATATGGGCTGCTTCTTTAAGTCGTCTTGTTTTCCATGTCCTTCCCTGTCTATTATTTCAATAACTTTAATATAGGGCTGATTTAACTCAGTGGTAGAGTGTCTGCCTGGGAACAACAAGGTTCCTGGTTCAATAGCTGCCTTCGTCAACTCAGTATATGAGTAGCACAGGGATCAGTGCTGTAAAGTAAGGAGCTGATGGTTGATGTGGTGTTCCACCTCAGACGCAATAACAATCTTCTTGGTCTAGCACTAGTGAAAAGAGGATAGACTCCCTCACTGTCTGATACCAACATTAGCCCCCCCCCCCAACAACAACAACTTTTACTTTATTTTTATTCATTAGTATATAAAATATAATACAAATATAAAGCAAAGGGGGGGTCATTGTAAAATATCTACATTATTTGCTCATAAAAAGTGAGAGAAACACAGCATGGTGAATATTTGAAATTTGTAAAATATCTAAATTGATTTGATGATTAAAAAAAAAAAAAAGCCAGTAATGTTGATTATGGCTAAGCAAAAACAGGAGACCAGTCAATTTTGTTGTACAGGATGTCCATAAAGTCAGTGTGCTTTAAATAATTCATAACTTTAAAGTGCATATGGACTTTGTTGACACTCTATGTAGTTAATTGATAGATGTAGGCATCTACTATAATGAACTCAAGATACTTGATTAACCCTGCATCATAAAAAGTAAGAATAAAACTGTCTAAATGTGTCAATATTAGATTAATATCGATTAAATTATGAAACAAGTGCTGTCCTGGAAAATTTTTAAAGTGTCCTGGAAATGTCCTGGAAAATGATTTCCTAAAACAAGTGGGAACCCTGTCTCACTTTTGCCTTACCTTGGCAGGTTCTTAAATCAATTATTTCATTTCGCACTATCCATTATAATCTGTTATGTTTTCATAGTGTTTCCCAGGCTCATGGCACTTTTGACAAATGACCTAGATGACCCTGAACTTGATTTTCAACATGTCACTACATATCTCTCAGATCTTTAAAATTTCTGACCTTCTCATGCATATTTCTTGTCTGATTCCCCAAATTTTTTGTTCTCAATTCACTGACCACCTAAATTAGTTTCACTTCCGTTAATACATCAATACTTAAAATTGAGTGTAATTCACCGCTTGTTTTTCTTCCTTGTTCTCTGCTCAATTCAATTTCCTTAATTAACCCTTGCCATCTCACATTAGCACCATGTTTTCTATCATAATTATTTTTCATTTGACTTTTTGTTGAAGAATCTGTCTCCCTAACTCCTTCCAAGTCAGGCCATTTTGAATTTACTCTGTTTGGATTGCTTAGTAGTACTGTCCTTATTTTCCTACCCATGATCAACTCCACAGAACTTGCTTTTGTAATTGATATTGCTGTGCTACATTATACCATTAGAGTCAAGAAAGTATCAGGTTGTTGTAGGAGTCTTTTTGCAATTTTAACACTGCTGTATTTGCTTGAGGGAAGTGGCGCTTACAATGCTGTGTGTAAATCGATATCTGTATACTAAATCACTGAAGCTGGTGAACTGAGTTCTATTGTCACTGATCACTTCATTTGGAATCCTATAACTGACAAATATATTTTTCAATTTACAAATTATAAAGGCAGGGTTAGAACTTATATATATTTTTCAATTTACCAATTATAAAGGCAGGGTTAGAACTTAAATACCTTTGCTGGCACGTAGGGAGTTGCACATTAAAAAGGACCAATATCTTAGTGGTTCTTATACTAAGAATTGTGGTCCCAAAAATACCGCCAAAGGTTGCTCACAATAGGAGCCTCAAAAAACTTGACTTGCTCAAGTGGGCATCTCAACCGAAAAGAACTAGATCCTTGCTAGGACTCCTTTAAACCTGACAATACCAAAATTACTACTCAGTCCAAGACTTTATCTTTTATTTAAACCCTTTTCTATTTCACTGCACAAACAGCAGTGAGTTACTTATCATATAACACAAAGGCAAAATAAGCACTCCAAACAATCACAAAAAATGCACTTACACATATATTTTGGGGTTATTAAAAACCCAAGAACTATTTCTTATAGGGTAACCATTTTTACCAGGAGGATGACCAGGGTCATAGGGTACTTTATTTGGGGTCAGAGGAGGAAGTGGGAAAGGGAGGCCTAAAACCGGACATGATGCCAATGACAAGACAAAATTTAGATTACTGCTGGAAATCAGCCTAAAAACAGTGACAGCTACACCCAATGAGAATCAAACTCACTAAGAATGGTCTGTGAATCTAGCTTGCTAACCATTACACACCAAGTAAGGTGCCCAAACCAATATAAACACAATGCTTCAAGCAAATTACAAAAATCTTATAATTTATATTGTTTTACAATGACGACTGAATAAAATATATGTGCACAATTATAATAAATAAGTATTTTTTTTTAAATATAGAAACTTGACAAAGGATAGTTAATGATAAATTCCTCTATTAGTTGACACTGAGTGTACAAAAACCCTGGAAATTGGGAAGTAGATATATACCATATTCTTGTGTTACCACCATCTCTCCAGTATTTCCATGCTTAGAATATGCCGACTGTATGCTCTGCAGAGGAGTAAGACAGTTCCAATGCACCATGGGTAATCTGTTGGCTATGGATGGTAATCTGTGATGTCTGAGGATGAGATACTGGTGGGTAAGTGGTCATGTAGACTGCAACACTCCACTTCGGCCCTTACTTGGATTGGACAGGCTATTGCAGTAGCCTGATTCAATCAATTGGCCAGTCACACTTATATATCATAAACTACCCAAATGTTCCTAATAAGCTACATTGGTCCATTTACTATTATGAATAAAATCCAGAAGTGGTCGAGGGTCATTTGATTTGGAAGACAAGCTGTGACATGGCTGTGTGCCTCTGATGTTTCACTATACTTGGATAGAGAAACCAAAAGAATACAGGTGCTCAGGCCCTGACACTAACTTTTTTCATGACCATCCCGAACAAAAATTATCAACCGTCCCGAATGGGGTTTGGACAGTCCCGAAATCAAAATATTTTTGTTTAATTCATTAGCATCATCTATACTTGTCAGTCATCAGTAGCATAATAACATGTAATAAAACATTAAGAAAAGCTGAAGCAGTGATAATTCTGGATATTTGGACAAAAAATCCATTTCCTAGTGTGTTTTGAACTAAAAATTTATACTTTTTTACTTTAAGTTACCCTGAGTTTGATTTATTCATAACAGAATTGCCTTAAAAATCTAATAAATATGTTTAGTGTTTTAAAATAATTTACAGATTCCAAAGATAAGATTAAAGTATACTCCAATGTTTTTAATATTTTTCGTATCATAAAGTTACGAAAATTGTGATTACAATTTTTGTTTACGTTTATTTTTCAGCATGAAAAAAAAAGGGGACATAATAATTAGCATTGAAATTTGATGATCGTTTTTTGTCAACAAAATTATACCTTTTTTAAAAAATCTATCTAAAATCAGTTACATGTCCAATTTTAATGAAATTTTCAATACTTATTTATTTATGAATAAATTTTCTTTTGAAATAAGTTTTGTGTGAGAAATATTATTAGAACTATTTTTAATTTTTCGGGTAGACCCCCCCCCCCCAAATGATTTTTGTAAAGAAAAAAAATAGTTTTTTGTTTTTAACAAATAATTCACTGTCATATAAAGATAGATCTTTAAACAATTTAAATAAGTAACCTTTTTTTGTAATTCATAGATAGATTTTTTTAAATGAACTTCAAGTCGGACATTAAATTTGAAAAAAAAATATATAAGAATAAGTAATTTAATCACGTTAACTTTTTATTTTATTAAAATATACAATTAAATTTTGAAATCTGAAGAAAAAAAAATAAATGTTGAAAAAACAAGATTTTTAACAATGTTTTTAATTTTAGGTGTTGGGGCCGCTGGCCTTGACCCCTTTTTCAGAACGTACGTGTGTAGATGCACGAACGTACGCATGCTGATGCAAGCACGTAGGCAAACCCTTTCCACGTTCCGACTAGATCAATCCGGATTCGCTGTTTAGCTCCACCCCTTTGACCAAGTGTTCCTGCGTTGACGCACGTAGGCAAAACCTCCCTTCACAATTATTTCATCATCGCAAAGAACTTTTTGCCTGATGTCATTGAGCCTTCTGGTACAATTCATAGGTATCACTTATTGATATATTATCAATAACCAGAAACAATAATTTGATTGTTTTGACTTCAACCCCATTAAAATACCTATGGCAACAAATTACAGACAAGAATACAGCGATAACATTCAATGCGATTTAATTCAGAATGTTTCTTCCTAATTCAAATGTGAACGAACATTTTGTTTTGATAAGAAAGTCGCTTTGCAACGACAGCCACACTCCCGAGCCCGCCAGCAGCTTTGATGATCCTGATTCCTGTTCCAGTCTAGATGAATGGCATTTCCTGATAGCTGCTGCTGATCGCTACACCGCCTGCCTCTCTGCCGCTAGAATGCCTTGCCTCCTCCTTTGCTGTGATGACTTGCCTTGTTCCAGTTCCAGCAAACAGCCTTTTTCGAGGCTAACAAACCCAGCCTTTTCAGAGCTAACCAGTCGGCCTTAACTCTTCAGTCTTTCCTAACCACTAATGCGATCCTAGGGCAAAATCCCTAGAAGATCTGGGTCTTCTGACCGGATAGGTATCTTTCGCCAACAGTACACTAAGTACTAGCTTGGTAGATCCGACTCGATCTTCAGCCAAGCAAACACCTAGCTACTCAAGGCATTTGCGCACATATGCCAGCCAATCTGAAACCCCACATAACCATGGTCAATCAGACCCAAGCAAAACACGTGCTAAGCGAATGGTCAGTGGCTGTTACATTCACACTCATACCTGAACAGTCCTCAATGGGACTACGACCGGGGCTCGCAGCCGATCCAACTATAGGCCGAGACCATTACCGACCGACCGACCGACCACGTCAACCATGCCTTTTGCGCACACGTGCCAGCCAATCTGAAACCCTGCATAACTGACCACGTCGTCAACCTTGCCCGTAGACGCACTGCTATCCTGATTCCGGATTCCGATCCGATACCAGACGACCTATCCACCCAGATCGACGTTGAGTGACCAACCTCAAACATTGAACCCTCAACTAGCCGATTTACCTTTCTGTCAATTCTCACAAATAAATTGACCACCGGGTTACCTTTGTCATCCAATTCCTCTGTCTTTGTCTCTTTCATTCTCTCCAGTCGTTTCACTTATTCAAACATCTGTGGGGTCGACATCCTTATCGGCACCGCAACATAGTCTCTTATGATTTAAAGACTACCTTTAAAATAAATCCCTTTTAAGATAGAATTTTGAATATTTTTTCAATAAATAAAAAACGTTAAGAATCATGCCTCATAGCGAAATATGGTAGCCGGGTAGCGTATAAAGTATAAAAATTGACCGGAGTATTTTTAAAATTATTTAGTCTTAAATCTTCCTTTCGGATGACAGGAGAAAACAAATAAAAATAAAAATATTTTTAATTAATAAATTACATGTTTTTAATTGTACATCCGTTAAAAACTAAAAAGAAAAAATGAATGTATAATCAGGCGTTTCTGTTTTGTTGAACCATGATAAAAAAAGAACGTTAGTCGGAATTTGTTTATAACCTGTTATACTCGATAATGAGCAAAAAAATTTTTAGTTCCATTAGTTTCAATTTTTTTTAAATTTCAATTTTCATGTAATCATTGGTTTCCTTTTTCGGGAAGGACATGCTGAACCTTTTGAAATTTTTACTGTCCCCGGCAAACTGTCTCAGATGACATATTGGTCATCCTGGATGTAATTTTTATCGTCCCCGGGACAACGGGACGGCATTAATGTCAAGCCCTGCAGATGCTCATGGTCTTTCCCAAATATGAGTATACCATTCTGGTAGCCTTGTAATGCCAAGGTTAATGAGTTTCACCCTTGATATTTCCAATTGACAGTATGTTAAATTCAACTCCATGGTAGGAAAGGAGCTGGAAGGGTAAATATTGGAAAAAAAAGAAGATGGCTTCCAAAAAAGCATCCAAACAACGACATGTAGATTCCAGCTAAGAGGGATAAGTGAAATAAGCACCACTCTCATTCCCCAGATTTACCATTATGTAATAAAAAAAAAAAAATTAAAATTAAAAAAAAAGAAACAACCCTCACAAGCCTGTCACCTTTCATCAGTGAAATTGAGTGATTGTGGTCAATCTTACCCCAAAAACAGTAAAAAAAAAAAAATTTATTAGTCAAAGTCAAAAAAAGAGACCTGCAGACCTCCTGCTAAAAATTACCATATTCCACACAAAAAGGCCTATCCCAACAGACATTAAACACATCTAATGATGTAGTCAAAAACCAGGAACTCCTTTTGCACCCTAGATGAAATCAAGGAGCTTAAAAGCCAAGGAGTGATTGCTACAAGGAGAGTGTCAATTAAAAGATAGAATAAAACCATTCTCATAAATGCCTACATTTTGACATTAAACATACCAACTCTCCCAACAAAAAATAAAAATAGGCTACAATGTGGAAATGGTGGAATGAATCGTTAATCCTTTCCAATGTTACAAATGTCAAAAGTATGGACATCATGAAGGGAGATTTGATGGATGTACAATATGCTGTAGATGTGGAGAAAGATACCCTGACCACTTTGCAGCTGAATGTGATAGACCAGCTAGATGTGCAAAATGTGATAGAGATCACTCAGTTTATACATGCAAAGATTAGTGGAAACAAAAGCAATAAAGAATACTAGAAGAATCCCATTTCTGGAAGCTCATAAAATTGTGGAAGCAAAAGAAAAATCTACTCACAAGGTGTAAAGGAATCAGCAGACACAAAAGATTGCTACATTTAGGACCAGATGATTGGCCAACATTTTATAAAGAAAATGAAGGCAACACTGGATGACAATTGAGAAAATTCATTCACTACCAAGTTGAAAAGTCTATAAATTAACTGAGACTAACACTAACCAAAGGTATTGCAAATTCGGTTGAGCTCACTGAGTCAATCAGGGGACTGGAGATAATGCACGATATCAACATTATTGATAACCTTGAACATAATTAATCACAAAAAATTGAAAGAAAAAGCAACAACTCAACCAAATCTCCCTGAACAGTCAAAGAAACTAATCAGAGAAATACTAACACAAAATAGATTTGATACTCAGAAAATAGAAAATACAGAACAAAAAACAAACAAAAATGTAACCAAAAGTAGACACCCCCAAAAAAGACTAAATGAGAGATCTCTAACCAGACTAAACTCTAACCAGAAAAAAAACAACCAAAAAACAAACAAAACTGACATCCATCATAAGCAGATCCAATAGTATGGACAGCACTGATAATGAAAACTCCCAAACTTGGAAATATGGCCAAAACATTATACAATGGAACATCCAAAAAAATAAAACCAATCTAAATGAACTGATGTACTCGTTTTTTTCATTTGCCTATCAGTAATTTTGTTATAGGAAACTTAAATAAAATGAAAAAATTGACATCAAAGACTACAGCTTCTATGACTACATAAACAATGATGCCAGTAAAGCCACTGGTGGCTCATCCATACTCATAAAAACAATATATCACATGGCTAGCTGGACCTAAATACAAATCTACAAGCAATCACTATGACAGCAATAATACACAAAAGAATAACCATATGCACAATATAGATCCCTTTAAATGATAACATTTACAGAAACAGAAGAGAACAACCAAATCCAACAAATCCCAAAACCCTTCATCCTGATGTGTGACTTCAACAGACACAATAAAATATGGGGCAGCCGGAAGACTAATAAAAAAGGGCAGAAACATAGAAGACTTTATAAATAAAGAAAATCTATAACTATAATAAGCCATACATATTTCCACCCCATCAACTGGTTCCTATTCATGATTTTTTACCTTGACTCATATTGCGTTTTTTTTTTTTTTTTTTTTAAATATAATCTAGCCTTTTTTTATTATAGGTTCCCATATTGTATTCATCTCTATACTTGGTCTACTTAAGAGGTTACTATAGTCTATCATATGAGCTGATTCTTTGAGGCATCTTTTCTTCCAATTTCCTTCCCTATTGTCTTAACTTCATCCCATAAGGGCATATGGTTTCCCTTTTCCTTCCATATATGGTCAACCATACCCAATTTTTCTCTTTCCCTTCATACCACTACTTTACAGTGTTCATCTAGTCTTACTTTCAGTGGACGACATGTTTCGCCTTTGTATACTTTGCTACAGCTGCATGGGATGGAATATACACAATTCTTGGTCATGTAGTATTCTGTTAGGGGCTTGACTTGGAGGAGATGTTTATGAAGAGTTGAGTCACTCCTGAATGTTGTCCTGATGTCATATGGATAACATATCTTTTGAATCTTTTCAGCCAAGCCTTTGACATAGGGCAGACAGACTGTGGTAAGTTTTCAGGTATTATCCTCTGTCCTGCGATTCCAATTTCTCATAGCTGATGTTATGCTCTCAGGATAATTGTTACAATGGAGGGAATCTCTTAAGCTGTCCATTTCCTTCTGATATACATTGTCACTGCTGATGCTTCTTGCCCAGTGCGTAGGCAACAGATGATTCCTTTCTTTACATTGTATAGATGGTGGGAATTGAAGGGAGTAGGCTGCAGGTTCAATCCTGGTCAAGGATGACAGTAACATAGAATAATTAACACAGCTTAACACTTGTACCCAGTCATGGTTAGCAGAATAAGAAAAGTCTACCCCTGTGGATTGAATAAAGGGTTAGCTTTGAAGTTCTGTGAAGGCTCCCAATTATGACATGAAGGTCCTTGAGTTTAACAAGAAGGTTCCCAAGTTCAAAAAGAAGGTTCCCATGTTCGAGGAGGGGGTTCCTGAGTTCGAGGTTGTTCCCAAGTCTGACAAGAAATACCTGAAGAAGGCCGGAGGGCACATCGGCCGAAACATGTAGATAACAATAAAGATGAGCACAATAGTCCGAATAATCCCAATAATCCAAATTATCAAGCCTCATCTCAAAGATTCAGAGAAAGAGTTTAACAAGTTTGAATTCAGGGTTTTCTCCTCCTAGACCAACTGCCATACCAAGGTTAAAGAGCCCAGTCTACCCTGCTATTTACCCATAGCTGGATTGAGAATAGTTGGAAACATACCTTTTACAAGAGTATTAGCACTATGTGAAATGCAAACAGCCTAATTCATGATTTGAACTCAGATTGCCATGTCCATTTCCTATGACAATAACCATTACACCATGAGCACCTCCTGTGTTTTAAACTATGTAAGTCAGCAACTTGTCTTAAGAGTCACCCCCAGAGCACATGGGCAGAACAGAGTTATCGCTATCATCTGTTAAAATGAAGCAATATGCCTCATATATGTATGTCTGTGCATGTGCAAAAGAATTTTTTTTTCCTGTTGAAAATACAATTTGCCTAAATATTTATATCAATAATCTATACACTTACTGCCAAAAGCACACTGGATGAACTTAGCGTAATGTTTATCATCATAGGAAATGAAATCAGCAACCTGAGTTCAATTCTTGGATGAGACTGTGTTTCACTCCACACTAATACTCTTGAGAAAGACATGAATCCATATGTTCTCCCCCAAGCTATGAGCAATTAGTAGGGTAAACTGAATTCTTTAGCCTTTGCTAAGCAACCAATCTAGGAGAAAGAGAATTATGAATTCAAACCAGCTTTACTCCACTTAAAAAATTAACCTTGCATCATATCCTGCCTGTGGTAGAGGGGTTGGGTAAATGCATACATATAGTGCTAAAAAAAGCAGCTGTTTGTCCAACAAATCCTTTATCAGGTGATGATTCTGAGGTCAAGCTTGATTTTGAGACCAAAGCATCATTACTATTAACCCAGAGCAACCCAGTAGTATCTTACAATACCACCAGACTTTATTGGTTTTCTATCATACCATGAGAGTGCCAAATCAAGATGAAGCTTCTTTATATAATCCTTTGTTCTATTCACAACTGTACAACAATGAAGAATTAATTGACTGAATAATGCATCAACAAATTGAATGAGAAAGGAATTTCTGTGAAAATCATCTATGAAGTCAGTGTATAAAATTACAATAATAAATCCTTATTTCTCTGAATTTTTTAGATGAGGCTTGGTAATTTATATTATTTGAATTATTCAGACCATTGTACTCATCTATATTGTTATCTACACAATGTTTCAGCCGATGTCCAATTGGACACATGGCGTAACAGATATAGGCATTGTTAATACAGTTCTAAGTGACAGTCTTCTCTGGGCTGCAGGTTCAATCCTGGCCAAGAGCGACAGTAACATAGAATAATTAACATGGCTTAACACTTGTACCCGGTCATTGTTAATGGAATGAGAATAGTCTTCCCCTGTAGATTGAATAAAGGGTTCGATTCAATGTTTTGTGAAGGCTCCCAATTATGACATGAAGGCTCCTGAGTTTGACAAGAAGGTTCCTGAGTTCGAAAAAAAGGTTCCTGAGTCCGACAAGAAATACTTGAAGAAAGCCAAAACATTGTGTAGATAACAATAAAGATGAGGACAATAGTCTGAATAATCCAAATAAATCATTAATTAGATTATGTTAATCTGAGTTATATGATGGGGTGACATTAGATTAGATTGGAAAGTAAAGATGATCTTCTATATAGTTCAAATTTAAGTCTATCCTGTTGACAACAAATACAATTTAATATATATATATATATATATATATATATATATATATATATATATATATACATATTTCTTGATAGACTGGTTTCATAAGAAAAGATGTAGTGTGGTTTGTTTAGTCAATGGGGGAAAGATTTACTATTTCATTTATAAGACATTGCTCTCTTTGGAGGTGGGTGCTTAAACCCTAAATTAGTTAACTGTTTTTCAGGTTCCAAACTCAACTCAAATAACTTTTTGAATCCAACTAAAACTTTCAAAGTTTCATGTGACTGCCTCTAGCCATTGAATGAGCATCCATATATGGTTTTCAACAGTTTCTCATAGCATCCAGATTTGTCTCAGTGGTGACTGAACCCTTAATCCAGCCCTTTTGACCATTCTTATGCAATTGTTTGACATATCAAATCTTTCATCACATCAGGTGGCATAGAATGTGTCTATTTTCCTGTTTTCCTGAATTTAGGAATTGAAGATTAATTCAACTTTTGTTAAACATGAATGTTTATTTTGGAATAAACATGAAACAAATGAGAAAACAATTTTGTTCATTTAGGTGTGTTAATGTCCAAATGAAGCTGAGAAATTTTAAAGTGTTAAAAAGTTTGTCATACATTTCCAATGCATGTGTATCATTGTGTGTCTGTACATAGTTATTGTCAGGTAAGTAGAATGGTTTACACTGTCAGCTGCTTACCATACAGACACGTAAATTGTGAATGGGTAAATTTTTTACATGCTGCTATCAGCATTGGAAACCCTATCCTCTTTATTCACTGATTCCTCTAAGTCATTTTCTCTTTATTTATAATATTTCACTTGATCAAAATCGAGTCTAAAATGAAGAAAAAGTATTGGATTGTGATTGGATCTTTAATCAATTTGTCATATGACCTATTTTGTGCAACAGTGTCAGCAGCAGACATATAAAAACATTAAAACTCAGTTACTGGAAGCATTCTATCTTGTACACCTGAAGTTAATGGCTGGATGCTAGATTCTGATTGGTTCATTTTTGTTTTTTGTTTAATAATTCATTTTTTTATTTGCTGATTTGGAAGGTGGTTCCTATACATGTGTAAAAGATACTTTTCTACCTAAATGTAGTCATATATATATATATATATATATATATATATATATATATATATATATATGTGTGTGTGTGTGTGTGTGTGTGAGTAATTTTTCATGTTGAAATGAATCCTATATTCTGTATGAGCTCTATTTTTATTAAAATTAAGCACTTTGATTTAAAACAGAAACAATCTTCCTTAAAGATATATATGTATGTGTAATAAAGATGACATGGCTTATATATGGAAATAGTACTTATAACTCAAAGAAACTAGTAAAAAACGAACAAAATGTAGTTACATCTAAAGCTGTTGGAATTGAAGCATCCAACTTAGAAGTTAGTACTTTTTCTTAACCTGTTTCTTTGAATTATTAGCATTATTTCTATATATAGGCTGTGTCATCTTTATTACATTCATATAAGAAGCATACTTGGACCCCACACTTTAATACATACATACATATATACATACATATATATATATATAGTAGACTCTCAAGTCAATTTTGACACACGAGAGTTCATCCAGTGAACAACTTACACAGTGTTTTGCTTATAGTGGTGAAGGCTTGCACTTTTTTTTGCACAAGGAATGCTACAAACCCAATTAACGACTGACCTCAGGTTTTTCAAATTCAGATTTTTCCTTCTCCTAGACTAGTTACCAATCCAGCTCAGTCTGTCCTACTATTTTACCCATAGCTGGAGGGAGAATATATGGATTCATACCTTTCCCAAGGGTATTAGCACTATGTGAAATGCAAACAGCTTTGTCTAGGATTTGAACTCGAGTTGATGAGTCCATTTCCCATTACTCTAACCATTATGCTATGCACACACACACACACACACATATATATATATATATATATATATATATATATTGGCCCTTGCCAACTCAGCGTATGAGTAGCACAGGTATCTGTGCGGTAAAGTGAGGAGCTGATAGTAGGTGTGGTGCTCCAACTCAGACGCCAAAAACAATCTCCTTGGTCTAGTGCTATTGAAAAGGGGGATAGACTCCTTTACTGTCAAGTTGATACTGACATCAGGACGCCACTTTGACTGTCCACTAGAACAACTTCAGTTCTGGAGATCTTTTGTAGAAGGGATTTTTATCTCAAAATATTAAGAATAAATCACAGCATAGTTACCTTCTTTTTCTTTATGCTTGCATCGTGATAGCCTTCAAAACCAACCAACAAACCAATATAAACACAATGCTTCAAGCAAATTATAAAACCCTTTATATATATATATATATATATATAGGTAATTTTCACCTTCAGTTGGCTAAATTCCTAGCAAATAAGCCAATTAGAGTAACCTCCCTTGACTTTCACTTTGAAACAAGCCGGTAGCTATTTTGAAAGTCTCCGTGCGAAATAAACAAATCTTAGAAACTTTTTCGAAAACAATACAACTGCATGCTTTAACACAAAAATATCATAAAATGTGTTCTTAATAACAATTAAGTTCATTTTAGATAATGCGCGCACACAATTTTATGCTAGGAATTTAGCCAAATAAAGCTGAAAATTACACATATATATGTATGTATATATATATATATATATATATATATATGTGTATGTATATATATATATATATATGTATGCATGTATATATATATATATATATATATATGGGTGCTATATTTACAAACAGTGCACAATATCATTGATAGAGCATTTATATTTGAGTTTGGGTAGCATGGACATGGAGTCAACACCTGGTTACTGACAGTTTCTCGCCTTGATTTTGGTTTGCATAAGTGAGAAACTGTCAGTAACCAGGTGTTGACACCATGTCCATATTACCTTAACTCATATATATACTAGAATATCCACAAGTCTCTTGGTTCCCATTAGAAAGAAGGGAAGGATTTTCATTACATTTCATAGTTATCTCCATTTCAGGAATTTGGATGATTAAAACATCACATTCAGTGTGTTCATGAACCACAAAAAATGATAATTCAGTAGCAAATGTTTGATAGAAATTGCTTTATTCTCTAAGAACATTTTAAATGTATTACTTTATAATATAAAGTAATACATTTAATATATAAAGCTTATATGTTCAATGAAAATTATATATGTGTGTAGACATACATGTATCTATACAGTAAATACAGAGATAAATAAAGATAAATGTGTCTTGTGCAATCTGTAACAAAGTCTGTAAGTCAGCTTCTGGTCTTAAGAGACATATGGTGGTGCATAAGCATAAAATCCATCTGATATAACGAGAAGGATGTCCTTCCTATGTCATATTTGCATCAAACTTTGTGGATCTGCAGCGGGTTTGAAGAGTCATTTGAGGGCTCATGAGAGGAAAGGTTCTGGTGGTGGAGTTATAGGATTGTGAGGGATGGCAGTCATCTATCAAGATTACGCTATTGCTATCTATACACTGTATACATAGATGTATGTACACACAGCCGATTTTTGGGTATACCTAGTAATACACACATATATAATGAAATTATACATACATACACACACGTGTGTATAATGTACACTATAATTTCATAATAACTGTCATTAACTATAACTTAAGATACGAATTTCCAGACATAATTGCATTGATCGTATACACATTCATTAGTATTATTAACTAAGATAACATTTTTCATTTGACCAAAGACAAATTGGTAGTCATGATTCTTTTCTTTAAATATTTTAAGACTTAATTTAAGATAAATAACTTTTGACTTTTTCAATAAATATATCCAAATCGTCCATTATATTGATTGTTTTTAAATAAGTCATTTCCTAAAAGTATGCTTCTTCCACATATTAAAATATTTCATCAGCTCTCTTTATAAGCTATGAATTCGTTCGTATTAATTTAGCGATCTGGGAAATCCAGTTTGTCATAAAATCGTGACATTCAATTTTTTTTCCGTAATTCACCGTGAACTGGCGGAATGAAACGAAGACGGAAAAGTAATTTGTAACGAATTGAAAAACATAGGTATACTTGAGCAAAACCAATATCTTGTAAAATAATATAATAAAAATAATACTTATGCTTTAAAAAAGACGAATTCATGTATAAAATCAGACCTATCTTTTTTCCGATGATAGCCGATCTTTACCGAATACCGGAAGTTTGTTTTCAAGACAGAACCAAAACAGAACATACGTCATTGTTAACCAGTTTCATCAGGAAATTTCTAGATTGTGGTACGAGAGTAGGTTTAAATTGTTTCGCTCCACGTAGAATCCAACAGTAATAACAAACTTGTCAAGTAAGGTGCAGAAGAAAATATTGCAGAGTTTTACAGAATTTTTAATTGATACAAACCATAGCAACAACGACGATCGAGCAGCTTGACATAATACGCCATTTCTGTTTTGAAAACGACAAAAACAACATAGAATTCAAACATGTCTGTTACAGTGAAAGCATACAGAGCTACAAAAAAAATTCCCAATAACTATATTGAAATTCGTCGTTTTGGGGTACAAGATGAATTAATTACCAATTTTGAACATTTGTTCAGCAGGATTCAGAATGTTTTTCCTACTTTGAGAAACGGCAACTTTACACTTAATTGGATAGGTCAGTACAAGTCCATTCATTCTTTTTTTTCTTTTTCTTTTGCGATGTTTTAATTTTCTGTTAATCTTTTTGTGGGTAGTAATTTATATTTTCAGAATTATAAAACTGTTTTTAAGAAAAGGAACATTTATTACAACATAACAAGACAAATTAAAACAAAACAAAAAAATTATTTCGATACGATATCATTTGAGTAGTTTCAGTTTTGGCATCCATTTAAAATCATTACTACGTAAAAACAAATTACTTTTTCTAATAGAATATATATCTATTTAATTAAACTAGTTACTTTATTTTTAATTTTATGAACCATAAACTTTTAAAAATCCCTTTCTTTTTTTTTTTCAATACTATACGATCTTTTTAAATTTCTCTAATTTTTATATGTAGAGTACTCGGAAGAAAAAGTCTTCTTCACAAAATTATAAAAGGAAAGTTTTCATTGATGAATGAATATTGTTACAAAGATTTTTTATTCCTTTTAATAATAAATATGTCCAATTTGGGATATTTTCGACTGTTAAAAGATATTTATCCAACCCCAGAATAAAAATCAAGGTATGATTTCCATTAAATAACAAAACAAAACAAAAACTTTACTCTCTAAATCTGAAAATAATATCGACATTTTTTTTCATTCATTGTTTTTATTTACTTCCATTTTAAAAATTTATTTTATCAGAAAAATGAATCATATAAGCAGATTTTTTTAAATTACATTAACCAAATGAATTAAACTTTTTTTTTCCATATAAACTTTAGATTAAAGCAGAAAAAAAAAATTGTACAATTTTATTTAAAAAAATTTTTTACCAGAAAGGTTTTTTTTTTTATTGAAGAATATTATTATCAATTAACTAAAAGTTTACAGTTTTATAAAAACAAGTTTTTTTAATTAAAGATAAAAAAAAGTTTCGACGTCAGGAATATGGCCAAAGAGGGAATAAGAGGAAGAGGCATTGTTGGTGGGTAGACTGTGAATTGAGGCGTGTACTTTTTTAACATCGTTTACCGGACAGATGTTAGTAGAATATGAAATTAAGTCCAATGTATATATTTTTAATTTCTCGACTGGGATTAATATTTTTAATAAAAATCAAACTATAAGGCAAACATAACTTAATACGTTAATTCATAATTTTTTTTTAGTTAAAAGAACCGCATTAATTGATGTTGTATAGATTTAATGTTGTTGCGTAGTGATTGAGTTCTTATCGACTTTTTAATATATATATATATATATATATATATATATATATCCGTCCGGTAAACTATGGTAAAAATTTGCGCCCCTGAATTCAGTCTATCAACTATTTTAAGACTTTTTCTGTGAAAAAATCTCTTTAAAAGAATAATTGTCGATTGTATTATAAATCGATCACCGAGCCGACTTGCCATCTTCATCGCGCGCTGGTGTCTTATCGACGTTTGTACATGCATATGATATTGTCTTAGTTTACCATCTGTTTACTTATGATGACATGATTTTTGCTATTTTTCTGATCGGATATTCAACTTCTTTCCTAAGAAAAGATGGACTAAGAAAATAACACGAAAAACACTGAATTACATCACTTATTAGTTTTGTATCATGTGGTTATTATGTAATGGTCACATGTCAACATGATACAAATGTACACACCTCAAAGTATTGAAAAGATTTTTACAAAAATCTATAAGTGTCATTTGTTGATTGATTAAAATGTCAATAATTAAGTTATAAATATTAGTTGACTTTCTTGTTCTGAACCTCTCTGTTGTTGAATGATTTGATTTTGTTTGGGAAAATAGTTGCTGTGGGTGGTTAATTTTAAATAATTAGCCACCCACACCCCATCGTCAAAGAAATTTTTTTAAACGGACCAACTTTATCTTTTTTTTTCTCTCCAAGTCAACTTGACTGCAGTATTGTCAACAAGCTGTGGCATTTGCGTTTGATTTAGTAGTTTTACACACTTATTTAATATTATTGTCAATTGATAATGCAAAACCAGTCAATGATTGAACAGGTTGTTAGAAAATTAATTTTGAATAGAATATTCTTAATTTAAATCTAAACATTTATTTATATATGGGAATATTTTAAATATAATTGTACGTCTGTTTGGTACATTTGTGTGATTAATAATTTTTAATTAATTTTTCTTCTTCTTTGGTCTAAAATCCAAACCTGTTTTGATTCTTCTTTTCTACATTAGACATTTTGGATTGTTGATCTTTTGATTTCAAAATGTATTTTTGTTTACCTTTTTAAATTTTACTATTGAAAAGGTTAAGGTAGAAACATTTGATTATTTTGCGTTTCAAACACTGAATTATCTCCCTTATATTTTTAACCTTACTCTATCACATGATGAAACGGCCAAAGTATAGAATCTCTGTAGAAATCCTGTGGGACCATAACTAGCCCCCAAAATTAGCTTTTTATATGAAAATATATATGAAAGAGGAAACTATTTCTGGTTATTTCCTCTAAGTCTAACATGATTAAAGGGGAACCACTCTTGACTGATAAATTATTTATTTATTGATCTACTAGGAAAAAAGAAGATGGGTTAGGGTTTAGGGTTAGTTTAATGGGAAAATAGATAATTTATCAGTCAAGAGTGGTTCCCCTTTGATCATGTTAGACTTATAGGAAATAACCCTATTTCTTGTTTGTGTAAGATTATTGGCCTTAAGTATCAGTTGTAACAAGTTTTTAAATAAATTCATACAATGACTGCTGTTTGCACAGCAGCATTACTTCCAACAAAGCCTTCATCAAATGACTCTGCGTTCAGGCATGGTTTCGGTGCTGAAGTATCATTACCACTAGCCTAGAGTGCTCCAGCAGTATCTCACAATACCACCAGACTTTGTTGGATTGTTGTCACTCCATGTAATTACCATATCCATGCTGATACAGTAAGAGCCTTATCAATGATCTTTTTTTGGTTATTTCCTATAACTCCTATCTAAAAAAAAGGGGAACCACTCTGAATGAATTTTATCTGTTAATTAATCTACCCATTATTTTCCCATTACCCTAACTCTAACACTGTCTTTTTTCCTAGTAGATATTTAAATAAATAAATAATTTATAAAATTAATTCATAATGGGTCCCCTTTTTTAGGTTGGAGTTATAGGAAATAACCATTTTTAAAAAATCTTATCTCTTTTTATGTATTTCCTCTTGTCTAATGGAGAAAGTCCAAGATTACTCAAGAATGTGGAGGTTGAGTTGGTAATGAAACCTTGGCATCCAACCACGATAGAAAATACATTTGTTATCCAGCAATTTCTTATATGAACAGTTGTCATCATAGATTAAAATTGTATTCCCATCATAAAAATTTACAAAGCCTTTTAAACCATGAGCAAATAATTTACTAATTATAACTAGAAAAATTTTGCAGGATTCTTTCTTTCTTTGTTCAAATGTTATCTTATAATCATGGAGAAGGGAAACATCTGAATTCTTATACTATTCTAAAAATGTTATGATACTTATGATTAGGTATGCCCAAAAACGCGAGTTAAGGGGAGATAAATGATGTTTTCAGACTGAAACTGAATGAAAAACATTAATGGGATCAAATACATGTCAATTTCATACAGTACAGCAGTCATGGACATTTTGGTCAAGGGAGGTAATAAAAAAAATAATTTTAAAGCAATTACCAAAAGTGAGGGAATTGTCCAATTTTAATGAAATTTTTAGATCTTTATTCATTAATGACTTAATTTGATAATAAATAGCTTATTTTATTAGCATTACAAGCATTTAGCTGAAAAACGCTGACATTTTCAAATTTGTGACCTTAATCAGTTCAATTTGCAATTTCTCGAGTATTTCTTAACCAATCTTAAAAAGATTTATATGGTTGGAAAGAGAATAGAGTAATCTTCCTAAATATGTAACTTTTATTGGTTTTCATCAATTGAATTATGTTTTACAGCGAGTTAAAACTGTATTTTTGGTCGAACAGCTGAAAAACAAAAATATGACCGTTTTTTTTTTTTTTTTTTCTTTTAGGATAAATTTTACACTGTTTTGTTTTTCAAAATCAAAGTAGGTAATCTTTATCAATATTCTTAAAATTTTGCACTCAAATAGAAGACACCTGGAAGTACAAACCTTTTTTTTTTTTTTTTTTTTTTTGTTTCTAGGGTCCGTGGAAATGAAAATATCAGAGGGCAAAGTTAAAGGTTATTTGTTTAAAAAATATGAAAGGCGCAAAAAAGACGCAATTTGTATGTGAAATTAGAGACTTTCAAAATTATTTTCCTATAAAATTTGTGAAATTTAAAGATTGCTAGATGCTTTGGGTTTTTCTTCGAAAATTTTGATTTTGAAGAAAAACCTCGAATTTACGTGATTTTGGAATGTAAAAACAGCCTGTCAACTGACGTCACAAATAGGACCTTATTCATTTAAAATCACAATTTCTCGTATATTTATTGTTCAATCTTAAAAATATTCATATGGTTGAAAAGAAAAGAAAATAATCTCTCTAAATATGTAATTTGTATGTGTTTTTATTAATTGAATATTTTTTTTACAGTGAGTTAAAAACGTATTTTGCTTCAAAAAACCGAAAATGCGTGATAGGAATTTTTTTCCGAGAATACATTTTACACTTTACATTTCTTTGGAAAATCTAAGTGGCTAATCTTTATCAATATTCTTGAAATTTTGCATTCAATTAGAAGACACTTGGAAGTACAAAAGGGAGCTTTTTTTTTGTTTCTAGGACCCGTAGAAGTAAAATTACAATAGTGCAAACTCCAAGACTATTTGTTCAAAATGAGTATAATTTGCGAAAAAGACGCACTTTTTATGAAAAATTCGAAACTTTCAGAATTATTTTGATATAAAATTTGTAAAATTTGAAGAATGTTAAGTTCTTCGGCTTTTTATTCAAAAATTTGTATTTTGAAAAAAATCTCAAATTTATTTGTCCGACATAAATGCGTAACGTTAAACAGCGAGGCATTTTTTATGTTATGCACACAATAAAGTTTAAATTCATCGCTTATTTCTATCCCCAATTTTTAAAATATTTATACCTTTGAAAATAAAATAAAGAATCTTTCTATATATTTAACTTATGTGTTTTTAACAATTTAATTATTTTTTACGTTCGTTTCAATTTTGGAAAGAAAAAAAACTTGAAATTACGAGAAATGTAAACAAAAGCAAAATTCGTAAATGTACAGTGTACTTTTCAATCGTGCATTGTACATTTCAAAACAAACTATGACCCAGGAAAAACAGAACCCACTAATTTTGTAATAAAACTATTAATTTTAACTAGGGGGTGTTAGGGTTAGTTTAATGGGAAAATAGATAATTTGGGTTCTGTTTTTTTTCTTTTCTGTGTCACCCTGTAATATAATGGGATTTTGATGAGAATTTAGCCATAATATCATGGGATTTGAGTATGATTTGCAAGTTTTACCCAATATTTAACATTAATTTTTGGTATGAGAATTTTAAGATTCACATGTAAAAAAGTTTGATAATTATTGTATTTTATGGAAATTTCTGCAACAACGAAATTTTTTTTTTTTTTTTTTTTTTTTTCTGAAATTTTTTTAGGTATGTTTTAACTTTTTCCTTGTAAATTCCTATCATGAAATAAACTGAACCCTCATTTTATGTCTATGTTTTTGTAATAAATGTTTTATTTTTCTTCAAAGTGATGTTATTTATTTGACTTAATACTATACATGTATATACATGCAGTATTATAATGAAAATGTTGAATAATTAGGTGTTAAACTTAAAAAAACAACCCAAAATCGCTGCTATCTGTATCTCTTATTCTCTAAATAATGGGTTAAAGCATAGAGATACATACAATTTGAGTCCATAATCAGAAAGAACATACAATTTTACATAAGAATACCAAATTTTATCAAAATTGCTCTAAAAATAAAGAAACAGTGAAGAAATCACTGAATTTCTTTTTTTTTTTAATGGTCCGTTATTTGACATATTTTTGAAACAAAAACATGTCCACATTTCGGGGCTTTAAATTCTCATAACTTTTGAACCACTGGGGATATTTGCATAATTCAAACGGTTCTGAACTCCATTTACAGAGCTCTATATAACTAATGTGTTAAACAACAATAACCTCAAATAAAAAAATCAACTGGGAATACTAATTTTATTAATACAAACTTGAAAAAAAAAATTTTTTTTATCAATTCAGATTGGGTCATTTAAATAAAAAAATTTTTAGCATTTCTAGAAAGATCAAATCCTGAAGGCTGCATAAACAATAAGATTAAATTAAAAAAAATTTGAAATTTTAGTGTTGACTAAAAAAAATTATTTTATTCAAATGACGAATGACTCCTACAGTGTTAATAGAATAAGCTATACATTACAAAATTAATTCCTTAATGAAAAAAGTTCTGAAAATTTCATTAAAATTGGACAATTCCCAGATTTTTCGTAATTGTTTTAAAATTAAAAAATTTGAAAAAAATGTTTTTTATTACATCCCTTTAATTAATTTAAACATAGCTACTTATCATTTGTATTTTTGCATTTTCCTTCACTCTTATTAAAAAATTGTGACAATATGCCCCCCCCCCAGTGGTTTGTACGCATTCTTGTCTACTCGGCATGGCTTCATCTTAGCCCCCCTCTGCATGTTTCTGGACCCCACTGTTGTGTCCTTCATTTTGAATTGCACCCGGTGGTGGGACCCATCACAAAAACCAACACAAACAAAGCAGAGCAGAGTAGTCCCTACTTAACTCATGACCTGCTTCTTTCGCGATCCAGATTCAACTAACTCCAAATTTCAACTGCTAAAGTCCCACTCTCACACCAAAGTCTCATGATCAACCCGGGAAATTTTTTAAAATCTGGGCTCTTTTCTTTGTTCTGTAGACCACCAACAGTCATTCACCTCTGTTTTCTCTTTCTTTCTTTTCTAGAGAATTTTTAATGGCTTTTATGAATTTCTTTTGACCGATACATGACAAATCTTATCTATTACTCACACTTATACATACCTGCATATATATATATATATATATATATATATATATATATATATATATATATATGTGTGTGTAAGCACCCACCATTATCATCTAATGTCCAGCTTACACATACATACCTATATATACGCATCTATATGGGATTTTATCTTGATTTTATACTCACACACATATATGCATACACATGCATCTGTTGTTTTTTTTTTTTTTTTTTATTTTTCAAAATCACACACACACCACTTACATATAGATACTCATATATATATATGCACACATGCATTGTGCAGCAGATTAAAACAATTCCTGATATTTTGAATAAAGATTGGTGTTTTGTAATATTCTTGTATTCACAAAAAAACTAAAATCGTTGCTTCTTTTTTCAAACTTTTCTTTTTCCTTCATCAAAACTTAGTAAAAAAAAATGTTTAGTTATTTGATTTTATATTTTTCTTATAAGTCTATACATACATATTTATTTTTTAAGGACTTACAAAAAGAATATTAGTTGCTTTGTATTCATCAAACAAAAATATTGTTTTCTTTGTTCCTATTGTCTTTGACTTTTTCTTTGCTAGAATATAAAACCTTTTAAACTACATTTATTTTTCAGATTGTGATAATGATCTCATCAGAATTGCCAATAATGAAGAACTTCTGGAAGCAGTTAATGCAAAGAAAGAACCACATTTCAAAGTTATTGGTAAGATTTTAATTTTTATAACCTGTGAAGTTAGTATTTGAAAAATGCAAAAGTTGACACAAAATATTTCCTTTGTTTCCTGATTTTAACTAAAAAGCTATAAAATAATGACAGAAATTGATCATGATCCATATAAATGGAAAATTCTAATGACATTTTATATAACTTTGCAAACAGCCTTGAAACATTTTGAAAGATTAAAATTTACATTTTTACTTCTTTCTGTAACCTGCAACATCAAAAGACGTTTCTTTGTGGGTATTTATCTTTTTCCTTATTAGAAAATAAGACAAGATAAACTGCAGTTTCTTCTAAGCATATTCTTTTAATCCATACAACTTTCCAAGTTATATAAATGAATAATTAGAAAATTTAGCCATATTCTAAAATTTTTCCCTTTGCATTGAAACAAAAATCCACAAAGTTTACACAAGAGATCTTTGCTAAAAATGAATAAAAAACCAAAAACAAAACTAACCACCTTGTAAAAAAAACAACAAAAATGACAGTAATTTCATTTTCATATAAACTATACAAAAAATACAACATACGTGTTTAGACCTAAAAAGATAATTCCCTATAAATGCTGATTTTTTCTTTCTTTCCTTTTTTTCCAGTTCTTGAAAATGCTCCTGTGTCTTCACCTACAGAAGGAGAATTACATCCTGGGGTGACATGTGACGAATGTGATTCTGATATTCGTGGTCCTCGTTACAAATGTCTTATGTGCCAGGATTATGATCTGTGCAATGATTGTAATTTCAAGTCTGTGCATATTCAACATCCAATGATAAAGCTTCCCACTCCTGCCTCTTTTCCTAACTTCAAGGTAATTGTTTATTTGCACATTGCAGATATACACTAAAATTCTATGTGAAATATAAAGAAATATACATACTTGCCATTTTTAATTTTTCTTTGAAAAGTCAGCAGTATTTCCTTTGGTATAGTTTTAATAATTACCAATTTAGATAACTTTTAATCTGTTTTAAAATCAAGTATGATTTATCTAATGGTTATATATTCCCTAGAAATCTTTTTTCTTTTAAGACCTGTTATGTGTGAGTTTGATATAACACATTTCCTCAACTTTAAAGAAATTTTACTGGAACATGTAGACTAGAATAAATGTTATTTAACAAAAAACATTACTCATAACCTGACCAAACTTTTTGGTATATATTAAATTTACTAAGCTTTGCTTTGTCAGACATAGAGGCCTTAAGTTAATAAACAGTATCTGCTATTATGCATTTAAATACTGAGCAGGTTCATTCATCATTGCTTAGCTTAGATGATCTAGTAGGAACCAATGTTTTAAGTGTGATTTGACTATAAGTCAAACCCTTTGGTTTAAAAAGGAAAAGTGTAGTAGTATACAATGGTTACTTGGAAAAGATCAATCTTTTTGAATTTATCTTGTATGAAAGCCATTTTAGCTGGTATATCACTGTGGGAAGTGTCACAGCAGTCAACAAGATAAAAATCAATCTTTATTTTTGTCCTTATTACCATAATTCTGGTAATGCTATTTATTTTGAATAATGACAAGATATATTATTAACAGTGTTACTTTCAACTTGCTTTGATAATACCTGTGTTGTAAATGCTCTTTTTCACATTCTGATAAATCTATTTTTCATTAAAGTATTAGAAACTAAATTGATGAAAATTTGTAGGGGAAAAAATCCTAGCAAAACTAATATCTGCAATGACTAAAGATTATCTTTTTAAAATTATTTGAGAAATACAAATGCTTTCTTAAGTTAATTCTGTTGTAAATCTGATTCTAAATAGGTTTTACATAAATGGTATATCTGTTTTTAATTTATAGACTCACTTTTTCAATGGTAATGGTGGCTGTTGTGGTTCATTTGGTACAGCTTCTGCTCCATTTGGTACAGCTTCTGCTCCTGGTGGTTGTTCCTTCAGTACATCCTTTTCTACTTCTGCTACAAGTAATGACAAACCAAAGGAAGAGAAGAAAACTACTGATGATAAGAAAGATGAGACCAAAAAGGCTCCAGAATATTCACCTAACATGTTTCAGCATATTGGAGAACACCTTTCTTCTGTGCTTAACCCATTTGGTAAGATTTTTTTCTTCTCTTTCTATATTGCATTTTTTTAAGGATAGAGGAGTATTTGATTTTTGTTTTTATATTATGGATTATATTTTAGATTCACTTGTATAGATTTTTAACAACTCATCTTGTTTCTTAAACAGTAAAGAACATCCATTTTTTTGTTGTGGATTTGTAGCTTTGTAACTCTAACTGAAAATAACATTGCAATACACTGAATATTATGTGTTCAGATTTATTCAAGATTAATAAGTGTAAGATAGATTTATTACAGTAAACAATTACAAATCAGTATGTGCAAATTACAGGGGCATATCAATAGTTCAACAGTCCACAGAATATCTATTATCTCCAACATTTCCATACTCTACCCAAGTGAAAATTGGCATTATCCTTCAGGGTATTGCAATTTTATATTTTTGGGGGCAAACGGGAAGTTTTCTTATTTTTGACTTTTTTAGTTTATGTATTTTTTTTTTATCTTTCAATTCAATCTATAAAATTCTTGTAATTTAAATAAAAGTGTAGTAGCATCACCATCCAGGTATTGATTGTTGTCATGGTTACTTGATTATGTTCTGAGATTTTATGAGGTATTGTTTAGTCAGGTGGAAAATTAATTTTTGTGTTTAATACTTTTGGTAATTCATTCCTCCATCCCTTTCTTTCTTTTCTTTGTTAATTTTTTAAAATTTTTATCTTACAGGGATTGATTTGGATATGAAGTTGGAGAAAGAAGGCCAATTTCAGAATGTGTTTACAGGTCGACCATTTGTTCCACATGGTCCCCTTCCTCATCCTCCATTTGGTGCCCATGGCCCCCCTCCACCATTTCCTGGACCTTTTGGCCCCCATGGTCCATATGCTTCTGCTCCTGGGGCCCATGTGTTTACATCTGGACCACATGTGTTTACTAATGCTTCTGATGGATTTAATGTTTCCCCTGAAACCAGTGCTAAAATAGCAGCCAATGCTGATAAGATTGCAAGAGCTGCAGCTACTGCAGCAGCAGCTGCTGCCAGTCGGGCTTTTACTTCCAGTTGCAATAAAACTGCAGAATCCACTGAAGGACCAACTCCAACCCCAGCCCCAACTGCCACAGCAGCAGCAGCAGCTACTGCTACAGAAAAACCAAGTGAAAAACCAGCTGAAATTCCAGTGTCTCAACCTAAGTCTCCAATTCCCATGGACACAACTGCATTGGATGACACACCTTTGAAGGGATCATCACCAACAGATAGCACAGTATGTAGATAATTATTTTATGATGGTTTGAATTTTAATGAATGTTTATAAAAAGAAATGAAGATTTTAAGATAAGATAAAGGATTTTTTTTCTTCTGTTTTAATAAACTCTTGCTAAATAATTCCTGATTTGCTTCCCTCCTTTACAATTTTCTTTCTTTTTTAATGTAATTTCCCAAGTCTTTTAATTGGATCTTCTGTAGATGTAAAATGTATTATTATCAGGAATATTCTCTTCCCCCAACACATTTTTTGCTCTACAAAATTCAGATTTTAATCATTCCTTCTTTCTTTCAGAGTGTTGATGGTTGGACAATGCTGAACACAAACTCCAAAAGTGATGATGGAGTTGAGGGCCGAACACCCGCTCCATATGGATTAGTCAGTGATAGCATCAAACAAGACAATAATCTTTATTATTCAAATGGTAAGGAAATGATCACTTCTGTTTTGGTCAGTTGTAATAGTTTAATATCAAACAATGTATATTAGTAGAAAATCTTCCCCATGATTAAAGGATATCATCTTATTCTTATTTGATGAATTATGTAAAGATTTAAAAAAAGCTAATTTTGAAAGTCTTTTATTAAAAAGTAATGTCTTACCCATGAAAATAAACTAAATAGCATTATATATTTTTCTTTTGTTTTTGTTTAATTGATTCTCTCTTACACTTTACAGCTATGTCACTCACTTTTGCTTACTCATTTTTCAAACAGGCATTTTTAAAAATATTTTTAAACCTTCATATATTTTATTTAAAAAAAATTTTTTTTTCATCTCCGTAGGTAAAATGTAAAAAGCATTAACGTCCTTTGGCACTGAATATGCTAAAATGGACATTGAAACAATTCTCCTTTGACATCTATAGTCATTATTAATGTTTATGTATAAAGGAATTTATGAAGCTATCGCTTTTCTGTTCCCCCTTTTTTTTTTATCTTTCATTTAAAGCATTTAACATTCAACAAAGTCTTTTCACAAATAGTGAGCCTAACATAAATGAAGATTCTATTTTATTTGTTCTAAAATGCAGTGATTTTTCTTCACCTCCCATTTTGTTGTACTTTATTTATTGTCATTTTTGTATTTTTTATTCCAGATCCCAAAGTGTCAGAGGCATTGGATCAAATGATGAGTATGGGCTATAGTAATGAGGGTGGCTGGCTCACATGTTTGCTGGAAGCTAAGAGTGGAGACATCAGTGCTGTACTGGACACAATCCAAAACAATATTCAGAAATAAAATAATTTATCCCAGTTATTGTCCCTCATCTCTTATTTTGAGAAGAGGCAACATAAAACAAATGTTAACCAGTCTTTTAATTTGTGAAATTCTGTAATAGATCTGAAATAGTGATTCATATATACAGTTATCTTTTGGTTGTATGTATTAACTTGAAAGAGAAAAAAATGGCAATGACTATGTATAGTTGCCATAAACTAACAGATGAAAAATTTATTTTGATATTCAATTTTACCATCTGCCATATAGCTGTATGTGTAATATATATATATGCACACACACACACCTAGTTAACATTTCTAAGTAGCTATTATTTAAACAGTACACTTCTGTAGTACCTGTGGAAACAATTGCTGCTAGTATCTTTTCTTGCAACTAATTGCCATTTGGTAATAGCAATAAATGCTTATTTCTATAAAACATCTTAATTTCTGTGACAAATGCTAATTAGGACAACAGCTTTTTAAAAATTGGTGTCTACAAATACAAAACTTATTTTAATCCAGATGAAAATTCATTGATGCTGAAATGTATGTATGTATGTATGTATATATATATATATATATATATATATATAGACCAGTGAAATTTTCCTTTGTCTCAGAGTTGTACTTGTCAAATAGTCTGCTACTTTGATCATTCATGTATCTAGTTTTTATTCAATAAAGATCCTATCTTAAATTTCAGGTTTTTTGTTTATTTTTTTTATTTACAATTGAATGATAATTTAAATGGGAGTCATCAACTTCCACAAAGACGGATTTTTATAAGGTGCGTTATGGAGCTAACAAAAGACTTACAAGTTATTTAATGCTTGTTTGAATGTTCAAATTTTTTATAACTTATGTTCTGACAATTATTGTTTTTCCTTCTGTGAGTTATGATAACAAACAACTAAAAATTAAAAAGATTAAAGTAAATAATTGTTAAAAGCTATAACTGATAAATCTTCAATTAAGAAGAAAAAAAAAAAGGCACTTTCAGATTGAATTTTTTTTAATAAGAGGTTTTTAAAAGAAAAAAATTGTTTATGAGTAAACATTTTTAACAAGAACATTATTGTCCTGATTAAATAGATGTTATCTTGAAAATGAAAGGAGTGGTTTACTCCATCTAAGCCGAAACATCTGTCACACTTTATTTTATATCCAATTATGAAAGAGAAATAGAATTTGGTGTATACTGAACTGATTGATTATTTATAATATGGGTATGTACATAGCATTATGGTTGTGATAGAAAATGGAATCGATAAGTCAAGTTTTCATTCCAGTTCAATCTGTTTGTGTCCTCTCTTCTTATGCGTAAAAGGATTGGGCAGATTGGATTCTTTGATCTTAATGGGGGCTACCAGTCTAGCAGAAAGACAACTCTTTAACTCATACCCGCTCCTTTCCTACCAGGTCATTGATTAGGGTGACAGAGTATAACCCATTAATCCCAGAGTCCTATATTTGACTGATAAAAAGTCTGCTGGGTTACAACTTAACAGAATACCATCATTTGGTAGATTGACTCTGAAGAGTATAATGACACCTAGGGGGAGAATTGTTCAACTCTGTCTAGTTATCATTTATTAAGCTTGATTTAGTTTAGCACAATGTTTACAGCACCCAGTAACTCACTAACAACAATCTGCTAGCTTAGCTCTTTAACCATTATACAATGTAAGGTGCCTGTATAAATGTCTAAATTGCACACCACATTCAAATTTTTGTTTTTATTTATTTATTTGTTTATTTTTAATATTAAAAGAATTCTTGTCCATTTGTAACTACCAATTATAACAGATTGGATGTCTGGTATTTACTGTTTTACATCCAACCTTCAATACAATAGATGATCACTTAGAATTAAGTGATCTATAGGATCACTTAGAATTAGGTAAAAAGTAGTAAAGTTTTCTAGTTATCAATATTTGTATTTATTTGTCCTTGCAGAAAAAATGACAATACCTCAAATCAAACTTGCTGGTATTCAATCTGACCAAATGTTCATCGAACCAAAACATATTCCAGCTGGCTGCCTCCACGGTGTTGTATTAGCTTTCGCAAATCAGGACTGATACATTCCCCTATGCTATAAGCAAATTGCCTTCGGTACTTCCAGAAAATATCTGTAAAAGAAAAAGATGTAATTGATAAATTCATTAATATTACGTTCCACACTGCAATTGATATTGTCTTAAAATCAGGAAATATTCTTATCAATATTAGTTTCAACAGTGTCTCTAGTTTTGAGAAGGTTCATTAACATTAGAATCTTTGGATGACTTCTAGGCTTGTTTTTATTCACACATATCAACTGGTATATTCTGTGGCCATCTTCAATTGTAATATACACATCTATAAGAAAAGAGACTTTTCTTCTGGTCTCTTTCCAAAAAAAAAAAAAAAGATTTGAATAACAAGAATAAGTGAAAGTGTCTAAATAACTCCTTAAATATTAGACATTTACTTACCATCATTAGCAAATAGTTGCATGGATTTTGTCATCTGCGATGCTTGTTCTTCCAACTGAGTTTTCTTAAACCTCAAACTTAGTATTTTTTCTGATTTCTCAAAAGACATTTGTCTCTTTTCTTTCATTGATTTAACATATTTTTTATCAAAAGCCACTTTATCAATGCCTAAGGCAGCCAGAAATTTTCCTCTACCCTCACACTTTAAACAATCCCGGTTCATTCTGAAATGAAAAATAATATATCACTTAGCATTTTCAATTTTTCTAAGTTGATGAGAACAAGACATACCTTAATTTATGACATATAAGATCCAACCACCACCCCTTCAAAATTAAATATCTCCCAGATTTGTGCTACACTGAGCTGAGCTTAGAAAGTAATAACTTAGAAAACTGAGTCAGGATGTTGAGACATAAATTATAATTGAATAATTTTATGTGACCTATTGACTGAATTTTAAAAAATTCCCATTCATTGGGGTGGGGTCTTCCTCCTCTGCAGAGATGTAGTTGTGTATTCTAATGCTCCAATTGACTGTATAGGCAAGACAACCACATTTGACAGATTGTATTATGCTAATATATTATATTTCCATTTGTCTTATATCATGCTAAACAAAAATTAAGATTGAAAGTAATTGCAATTGTTTCTCTACAAAACAATGTACCATGAGTATCAATATTTTAAATAGACCTTTTTTTTTCTTTACTTCAAATCTTAACTTGAGATTTTAAAAAGAATTTCATTGAAAAAATATTACAAATCCAGATGAATTTATTCCCTGGAGATACATTTACCCCAGATTGGGAACCCCTTAATTAACTTTTAACTTTCTCCAGGATATTTTTATCACATGTCCTAGGTATGACATTAAACTGCCTCTAGTGGTGAGGCTCCAGTTCTGGAGTACTACAGAGGGTGGAGTCACCCCTTCATTGACATTACTCTCAAGTCCACCCTGAACTGAAGTGGTAATATTTGTTAGGGGGGTCTATGAGGCAAATAGATGTTTGAAATTTATTAGTATTAGATAGGAATAGAGGATACCATATAACAGTGCAAATAAGTTGTATTAGATAGCAATACTTGATACCATATAATTGGATGCAAAAAAATTATATGATTACAAAAAAACTGATTTAAAAAAAAAATGATTGCAATGGAAAATTGAAAATATGAATAGTTATGATTACAAACATTTACAAATTAATCTAATTTCAGCATTACATAACCCACAAAGAGTTGATATGCTATTGAACAAATAAACCAAACTAGAGATTGTTTTGACATTGTACTGATACTGTCTAAAACTAAAGAAAATTGATATTTAAAAAATCTGACCCATTGGGGAAGGTCTCCTAAATGCTAATCAACAAGAATTAGTAGCCCAAAAATATTTTTCTGTTTAAATTTTTCTTTTTGTTAGATGGGACTAATTTGGTTCAGATATACCTGACCCAGGTAGGTTGATTTTAATTATTAATTTGTACTTTACTTTTTCCATATTTGGTAAACATCTGGAATAACATGTATATCCAATTTATGGAAAAGGCTGCAAGATGCACCTTCAAGTTTCAGTTTTAGGGCAGTATCATGGATAATATCTTCAGTTCGGTGCTGAAAGATTAAATAGAAAAAAAGTTTATTTTAGATTTTTATTAAAGAATACACAATTAAACTACAGTATTTCCCAACATGATATGCAAATTATGACTTCCTTAAAGCACCAATCCCCATTTGATCAGTAAAGTTTAGCAGTGCTGAGTCTGCTCAATACTTAGATGGGTAACTAATTAGTAACAGCAGGTACCATAAGCAGTCTGAAGCCTGTGTATCGGATCAGGGAGTCTTCTTTTTTATTAGTACAAAGTAACTTAATATAATCTATCACATTTTACTTGGAAAAGAAATGCTACAAGTCTTTTTGTCCTGAAAAATGCTATGAAAGATTCAGCATAGGTAACTTAATGATCTACTAAGTCATTTGATTTAAAAAAATTTCAATTAGATATTTCTTTTAATGGTTGAAATACTTCTAAAGAAAAAAGTCACAATTTGTCCTGCCACAACTGTTGTCCCTTCGTGCGCACTGCCCAAGCTGAAGGGGCTCATCAAGAGGACCCATTTTGAATGTGTTGAGGTCATCAAGAGGTCTGTAACGACCAAGCTGGGGGACATACCAGAAGAATCCTTCCAGCAGGGTAGAGAAATGTGACAGAGAACGATGGGAAAGTGCATTAGATTCAAGAGGGGACTACTTTGGAGGAGAAAACATTTAGTTTGTTGTTTGGATTTTAAATGAATTTTAGACACACTTCATATGCTGTGCATCCTTTGCAGAGGGGTAAGACCACCACCATCACCACCAAAATGGGGTGTCCTGGGTATGATCCAGTAGTGAGGCTCTAGCTCTGGGGAGTGTGGAGTATTTTTCATTGCCATTACTCTCAGGTTCACTCTGCCCAGAGTGGTAATACCTTTTAGGATTCTATCTATGGGTCAAACATATGCTTGAAAATTATTTTAATACCATATAACTGTGTGCAAATTAATTGTATTAAGATTGTTTCTTTAGGATTATTATTATTTGTTACTTGAAACCATATAATTACTCACAAATTATTCATATTAGATAGGAATACTTGAAACCATATAACTGTGTAAGCAAATGACTTGATAAATAGGAATAGTTAATTTAAACCATATAATTGTGTATAAATTATTAGTATTAGATAGGAATACTTGATAACTATAATAATAATATTTGTTTGCAGAGTTAAATAAAAAGTGTGATAAAAAATGATTGCAATAGAATGTTAAAAATCTAGATAGTTATGCTTGTACTTAAACATTTACAAATGAGTCAATTTCAACATTGAATAACCCATAAGGAGTTGATATGCCATTAAGGAAATAAACCTAATTCATACCACTGAGGATAAACAGTGAAGGACAAGTTAATACTGGTAATGTGCAATCATACTAACATTTTAATCCTTCCTTTAATACAGGACTCCATATTTCACTATACAAAAAGACAAAGCAATGGGCAAGTCCTATCATTAGACTACTCTGACTAACTTAACTGTTATCTGAGAGTTTGAGGTTAAAAAAAAAAGACTATAAAAATTCATTAAAAATACAAGATGACCATAAAATCATATTCACTTAATGTTTGTACAACTGCAACTCAAATTCAGAGCAATTATTATAAAATGTCCAAAACAAGACTCTTATTATCAAGTTGTTTTATCATTAAAAAACATGCATTTTTAGATGGAATGATAATAAACTAACCTTACTGGTGCCAAAAACAAAGTTATTTCTAGTCTCTAAAAAGAGATCTCCTTCAAGGAAATGATTGATTATGCGACGAGCTTTATTCTTGAGATGAAGGTTTATCTTTGTTCTCTTGCAAGATGACAACATCTTATAGGCAGTCTTTTTAAACCTAAGAGATGAATAAAGCAACAATTCATGAGTGAACCAATAAAAGTACTGCTACATTTTCTGGATAAAACTTTAAAATATAAAATAACATAAGAAAGACATTTTATCATGGAATGTCCAGTTATCTGTAAAAATCACATGGCAAATGAAAACTGTAAAATAATATCAAAGTGAAATAAGATGTAACTTACTGTAATGACTCTGCTAAATATATGACTTTCTTTCTCATTTTCATATAATAAATTGGAGATGTTTTAGATAACAAAACATGACGGCTAAGTTGTCGTCTTCTCTTGTCTATAAATGAGGATTAAAAAGAAAAAGAATAGAAATTGTGTTGAAAATATAATTAGGAAAATAAATTATAGAGAAAATAATTTGAGTGGAAAACATGATAAATCTGTATTATTTGGATTATTCAGACTATTGTCCTCATCTTTATTGTTATCTACACAATGTTTTAGCTGATGTGCCCTCTGGCTTTCTTCAGGTGTTTCTTGTCAAACTCAGAACTTTGAATTGAACCCATTATTCAATCCTGGGGGTGGGGGGGGGGACTGTTTTCATTCCGTTATGTATCCAACTGGATAATTCAGGGTGAATTTTGGGAACTTATAAACATAAATTTCTTTATTACCAAAACTATTTACCTTTATATATATGTATGATTTTTTACCTTGACTTTTTTTAAACGGAGTGAGAACAGTCTACACCACTGGATTAAATAAAGGGTTCGGTTCGAAGTTCCATGAAGGCTCCCAATTATGACAAAAAGGTTTCTGAGTTTGAAGAGAAGGTTCCCAAGTCTGACAATAAACACCTTAAGATGGCCAGAGAGTACATCAACCGAGACGTTGTGTAGAAATTTATAAAATTTAAAATTATAAAGCCTCATCTCAAAAATTCAGAGAAATTGTATGATAAAACTGATATTTCTTAAGCTTAGAAAAGTTTGATATGTTGCATAATGAGGGGGTGACATGGAGCCATGAATGTAACCTCGTGTGTAAATTAGCACGGAAAAGTTTTTTAGCAAGGATTACACATTAGATGTGAATGGAAATGTTTAAGGATAAATCAGCATTTTGTTGATTGGACGAGCAATGGGATGTGGCAAAGTGACAGAGAGAAGGAGTGAGAAATGAGATGGTTTAGGGAGTCTGGTAGAATGCACTGAGAGGGTAAAACATGGACTCTTGCTCTCAGCAGTAGTAAATTTGGGGGAAATAAGATTATCACGAGAAAAAAAAGCGGCCTTGTGTTATTACTAAAAACTCTAAATGGCACAAGGCAATATATCCCTTAACACCCCAAGTTGGTTTCCAAACTCCAAACATCATAGAATTGTCAGCCAACTGAACAGCAGCCCAGCAACCAGGATTTAAACCTCTCCAAATGTAGTACCAGTCCAGAGATAAGTATACTCAATATTTCTACTATCAACACATCCTCACTCCATTCAGAAATGAGTGCCAGTACGTAACAAAAGTTGACATGTCATCTCTCCCATTCTGAAAAGGATAGCATAATGTACCAAACTCACTATCAATGGCTTACAAGAATCAGCTTGCTAAGCATCACAATAGCAAACAGCAAAAAAACATAAACAGTTTGGTTTGGTTTGGTTTATTAGTATTATGGGATATCCACCCCTTATGGGTTATTTAATGACGAAATTTGATACAAATAATTTGCACAGTTATATAGTCTCAAGTATTCCTATCTAATACTAATAATTTTTAACCAGATCTATTTGATCTATAGACAGGACTCTAACAAATACTACCACTCCAAAGTAGAGTAGACTTGTGAGTAAAGACAATGAAAAGATGAATCCTCATTCTCCAGAAATGCAGAACTTTTCATTGGGAGAATTTTCAGTTGTTTATTTCCTCACATAAAATTCCTTAAATAATCCTAATGTTATGAATCCTTATATCACTAGGCCAACTCTCTACCTGTCTAAAATAATGTATTTATACTTCTCCAACACTGGTAACCATCAGATGTTTATATATATATATATATATATATATATATATATATACTAGCAAATATATGCACCCTCCGGGTGCAAGTATTTAAGTTGAAATGTAATAAAATATTAGATTAAATCAGAAAGGCTAATGAAACTAATTAAGAATTCAGATAAAAAGATTTGAAACGGAGGGGTTAAATCGGAAAATAGAACAACTGAAACTTACTCTTTCATCACTTCCGTTTTTCAATGCTAAATTTTCCTAATTTAACTATTTAGTTAAAATAGGAAGTAAAGAATAAAATTACTGTTATTTCTTCTTGTTAATGAATTTCTTTTAGGATTTATTGAAGAAATTTTTACTCATATTCATTAAGATAAAACCAAACAATTAGAAATCAATAATACCAAGCACATTTTTATTAAAATCAGTTTTTTAAATATCAATATGCAAATTAGCTTTACGTTTACACTGAAAACTGGTATTTTGTTGTATATATAAATACAATTGCATGTTATTAGTATTTAGGTAAGACCAACAGTATTAATAATGTCAAACAGTTTTATTATTAATTGAGGTTTAAATAGAAATAGAATCATGGAGAATGTGCCGTAAATAACTAAGGAAAGTGTGACTTGAGTAGTAATATAGTTTCGGTTACAGACAGAAAAACACACAATCTCCATTATAATAAGATATATATATATATATATATAATTAAGAAATAATATAAATTAAAACATGGACAAATGTTTTAAATAAGTTTTTAATATCTATAATATTAACAGAATGACATGAATGCATGTATTTGAGTATTATGCCCCATAATCAGTTCAAATAAATAATTTACCATTCTATTATGACTGCGAGAAAAGAGAGAAAAAGAAAGCAAATATAATAACAGTGGAATGAAGGAAGGAAGGAGCAACTGGAAGTAATATTGTTTAATCACAGTTTTAATTTGTAGTTTTTTAATAACCGCAGTTTTTTGTCGTGAAGGCAGAGAAAGGGCTTTTTTTCTGGTTTGAGTTAGATGTATATTCATTGTTTTTGGCAAGGAAATAAAGAGTTTAAATATAATTAAGTGCTGTTTCATTTTTCTTGGGCTGACAACATTTTATATAAATATATCTGAATAAATTCTCTTACATTTTGGTATTTTCTCAATTTCTTTACTTGCTAGAAATTCTGAGTTTTGAATCAGCACATCAAGATAGGTAGCTAACAGTTCCTTCATGTAGGGTTGCATCATTTCATGGAGGAATTGACAAAGACTCCGAAGATATTTCTGGAACACCTGTAAATTGAAAAAGACTGGGAAGTCCTTTCTTTGTTCTGCTAACATTTTTTTTTAAAGTTTTTTTTTTCCAAATGTGGGATCTGTTTTGTCAGTAAGACACACATTCTTAGAAGACAAAATAAATGAAAGAAAAAACAACACTTTTCCTCATTTCATATATCTCGAGATCCTCCTTTGGATACAAAATGTGAAAGCTACTGTAGAAGAGGAAAAGTTTAAAGCTCAGTTTAAAGATGGCACTGTACAGAAAAGATATGATGGTGCTTAAGAACAATGATGGACAAAGGAAAAATGGAGGATGTCTATCTTTTACATGAACCTCATTACTTCATCTGTAGCATACGTATCCCCATTGCCACAAATATCAGAGGAAGTGTCATCAATCTTGGTTAATAAGATTGGCTGATGAAAAGTGAAAAAACTCTAGGAAAGGATGAAATAACAACAGAAATGCAGGGGAAACAATAGCGTCAATGTGAAAGGAGTCAAATACCATCTTACTTTACAAAAAAGGCGCTAAAAAAAGATATGAAAAACTATTGTCCTATTTGCTTCTTATCTCACCTTTATAAGCTGTATGTCAAGGTCATAATCACCAGACTGACAGAACCTCTTGATGACCAAATAGCCAAAGGTTTCTATAAGATCTATAGCACAATAGACCAAATATTTGGTTAACACAATTGAGGGAACAAGTGAAAGAATACAAGTTGCCTCTTGTATCACTTTCATTGATTATGAGAAAGGCCTTCAACAGCATAGAGATTAATGCAGTGTTAGGTTCTCTAGAAATGCAAGTCTAGTCGAGGCATATTACATCAAACTGTTCAAGGAGGTGAACTCAAATTGTACAACTGATATAACTTTGTTATCATAACAATCCCAATCAGAATCAAACAGGTAGACACAATCTTCCCTGAAGTTCTTCACCACATGTCTTAAAATGGTCTTCCAGGACATTGACAGGAATAAAGTATGAAAGAAATGGTCCGTGTTGTTCAGACGTCAAGAATAGAATTGCAAATGGCAACCACCACAACTTTATCTATATTGTATATCTGATCAAGGGCAGATCACTCTGTTGAACCTAAACATAGGGGCAGATCACTATTCTACTTATACAACAGGGAAGGTGGTGTTAACATCATGAGCTATTGACTCATCTCCATTTTGTAGATGATATCATGCTCACTCACTGCATGAAAACTAAATTTATGCATTCTGAAATTGTACCACTGGGTACGGCTCACTATTATATATGGCCTCATATGTCACACAAACCAGCAGATTTCTAGCAGGCTGATTTTTTTTAATAGTCAATTTGTTTATTTTGTCTGAAAAATGTTAAAACTACAAAAATACACAAACTGGTTATTTTTTTCTTTAGAAATCTAATAATAAAAGATTGTAAACAAACAAAAACAGTTATCAAAAAATTATACATAACAAATACCAGTAAAAAAAACTCAAACAAAGTGCCATTTGACTAGATGGATTCATAAGTCCTCTTTGAGAAATATTGCTTCTCTGTAACATCATCACTATCATTGCCTACTATTACCAGGGAATACATTGAATATATATATATATATAATAGTGGGCTGTGCACAGGGTCATATAGTAGTGGGAAGGGATGAAATCAAAGAGATGAAAGATTGTCTGATTAGGACAGATTGTGAATATGTGACAAGACATGCATGTGGAAATCTTGTGGTAAATAGGATCAGTGTAGAAGGCATTTACCATGATAAAAGATGTGCTCAATGCAAAGCTGGTCTAGACCCTACATCCCAATCTCAATAGCACCATTTTGTATGTGATGTTGTTGGCAATTGGACTGAAGAAAAGAACAGCAATTGGTTATATCGCAGATGGCTATGGAAAGATACACATTGCATGAGCACATCCGAATTGAGGTCATTTGGTGAAAGAGTGGAATAAAGGCTGTAATCAAGGCATACCTAAATCAGAGGTTCTGTTGGGCTAGACACATTGCAAGGTTCATAGATAATAGTTGACCCTTGTTGAGTGGTATCAGACTAGAAAAGACCACATGGAAGACCTTCATGAATGCATAAGCAAAATACTGACAGTTACCAACCGCCATTAACTTTATGTTTATGCTACCTTAATTTAAGTGAGCACTGCCTATTTTACAATTGTAAATAAATCATAATAGATCCACTATATGTGTTAACATGTGTTCTTATTTGCTGAGTCCTAAGAGATTATCTGTAGCCATCATTAATACAAACAGAAGTTATTAAATTGGTGACAACTAAGAAATGAAAACATCAGTGAATGAGATGGAGGAAAATTTGACCAGTGGATATATAAAATTTTACTGCCTTAATGACGGATTCAGTGGTTGAGAGCATTCATATTTTACATTGACAGGAAGGGATTACTCTTCAAAGAGTTCATTAAATGTGACGACCAACATAATGCAGCATAATGTAGAGTGAGATAGAGAAGATATCCTTTACTATTGCATTTAGCAGAATTTGACATATTTTTGACATTAGCAGATACAGGAAAGTGTCCGGATTACGATATGGGTGTAACTGCAGTAAACAACTACTTCATTCCTCGAGTGAATAAAAAGCTACTAGGATCCCACCCTAGGGCATCACCACACACATCTAACAGGTGGCTTCATTGGGAAGGGGTTTTACCCATTTGAAGAGGTGCAGTCAGCCAGACATGGCATAGTTGAAGTTGGAGAAAACTAACAAAACTTAAATTTTTTATGACATTGTAAATAAAATAAAATATAATTCAAAATCCTAAAGAATTTCCTGCATTTCATTTTCTAAGTCTGATTTTGGTTTGTGCATTTTTTATTATATGCTATCAAAATTTTGGTTTGTGCATTCACCATTTGTTAGTATGGTCAAATTTTAATCTCTCAAACAATTCTCAGTCGATCATCTTTCCCACCCAGTCGTATTTAGTCTTGTACTCCTTTTGTGCTATTTTGCTGCATTTGCTTATGTGATTTAGCATTTTATCTCTGTCTCCACATAACTTACACTTGCTATTATATTGCATTTTAACAATTTTTGCTTTGATATAATTGTGTGTTGCTATTAAAAGACATTCGGTATCTCTCTTTTTAACCATATCCAGTTCTTCTACTATTATGTATTTGATTTTCAGCTTTAATTTTGATTTCTTATGATCCTTTACTGGATCTTCACTCAAGACCTACAGTGAAGGAAGGGGGTGATTATATGCATTCTATTTATTCATGTTTTTATTTAGAGAGTGTGTTCTGCCTCTTTTGGGTGTTACTTTTCTATTCACATTTATAATACTCTCCTAAGGAGATGGACAGTTCTGTAAAGTCCAGATAGGTATTAGATGACCCAGCCAGATCCATAGAAAAAAATATAATCAAAATAGAAAAGGTCTATACGAGATTTGGTATCACAACATTACATACATTCTTAAACTAATGCTGCAACGTAACACAAACACTTTTAAATTAAAAATGTTTGTTTTTGTTTTTCCCTAATAACATATTTGAAACAGTTTTTGAAGTAAAAAGGGGGAAAACACAATTTTTCAATAAACAATGTAGTCTTCTGTAAATGAAAAAGAATAATTGTTAGTAATAATTTTTAAATATTTAAAAATCTCGAAAAATATGTTAGTCATAATTGCACATTTTTAATTATACATTATTTAGATTTAATAAATCTTTATGCATGACAAAAATATTGTTTACAACATGCTACCTTCCAGACATTTAAAATTTACTATTAAATTTTTAAGGGAATAAAAATAGGTCAATTGAATCAGAGAAAATACTTTTTTGACATCAATTCAAAGAAAAAATATTGTTTTTAAAACTATGAAAAAAGTAAACACCCTACAAAAATTATTTTTTGAGTTAAAAAAAATTTTAATTTTCAAATAACTTTTAAGGGTGTTGATATTTTTATCATTATATTTTCTATTTTTTAATGTGATCTTTTGGTTTTTTCGATCTTTCTAGAAATGTAAAAATTAGGGACTGGAAAAAACTTTTATTCAAATGATCCAAGGTTACCGCACTCAACAATCTGAATTGATAATAAACTTTATTTTTCAAGTTTTTTAATAGAATAAACTATTCATTATAAAATTAAGTCCTCAATGAATAAAGAACTGAAAATTTCTTTAAAATTGGACTATTCCTCAATTTTTGGTAATTGGACTATTCCTCAATTTTTGGTAATTGTTTTAAAATATAAATATTAATATATAAATATATAAATATTAATTCTGAAAATACCCAAGAGTTATTACCCTTTAGCTGTTACCAAGAAACCCATTTATTTAGTGTCGTACGCCTTTGTAAACAAAGACCACATTACCCAACCTCCGTATTTATATCCAATTTATTACTGTGTCAAAATATGCTAACTAAAAAATTATGTTATTAAAAGGGTCGCAGGCTAATATATCAGCTGTAGTTACAAGTCGACGTAAAATTAGCCATACAAAAACCACTATACAGTAGATAGATAATATGACTTGAATAATGACAATGTTGAACAATTTTAAGTAAAGCAATGCCAAACGTTACCAGTGCACATTAATTGAAGCATTAAATTTAGAATTCTCAATGAGGAAAAGGCCACTGAATTATAATTCCATTATCCCACACGATATTAAAAAAGGATCAAAAATGAGAAAAAGGTAGGTAACTCCAACAGCCACGACCTAGATTCACGGAATAATTTTTATGATAAATAAAAAATTATATCAAATTAATTTAATAATTCTATTTAAGAGAGTCCAAAAATATGGAATCAAAATTTAAATTTATTTTTCACTTACGATTTTTTTTCTTGTCTGCCTATTAACAGCAGCAAAGGTAAGTCCCTCTTGGCTGAAGATAAGAAAAATTTTCATTTGGAAAAAAACTTGAATCAAAGACAAAGAATAAATATGGAATAACTATTGATTGTATTTAATTGACCCAAAAGCAACCTTCATGTTGTTTTTAATTCCAATCCTCCTGTCTATTAGATGTCATCTAGTGTACCACAGGGATCTGTTCTTGGCCCCCTTTTGTTTGTTTTTTTTGCAAAAAAAAGAACAAAAGGTATGTAGATGCCAACTTAAAGAATGTCACATACTGAAATATGTAGATGACATCAAAGTAAGGTAAAAAGGGAAGATCCTGAACACTATATATATCCTACAATCAGACCTGGATACAATGCAGTAATGGATCATGGACCGGCAATGCAAGCTGACTGTAGATAAGTGTACCACCATGCATTTTAGGAGGAAAAATCCAGTGTCCACATACTCTCTCCACAACACTAATATCAAAAAGTCTTCTTGTGAATGCAACCTGGAAATTACTGTCAGCAGTGATTTGCATTGGATGAAGCACATTTCTAAAATTGTCAGCAAGACTTTTATCAGCCACTCCCAGGCTATATATTCAAAGCTGTATATAGCTATGGTGTGGCCACATTTAGAATTTGCATCACCAGTCTGGAAACCCATTGTCGCTCAGAACATTGACCTATTGAAGACTGTTCAGATATGCAAACAGGAAAATACCTTTCATCAGGTATCTATCATACTCTGAGTGCCTTGCTGCCCTGGGCATGAATACATTGAAGCTCTGATGTCAGGCAGCTGACTTAGTAAACACACAAACTTATTAATCATCTTGAAAATAGGTAACCTGATCACCTTTTTGATTTCTATGGGTCTAACATATGTTTGCATGTCTATAAAGTCCGAAAACAGCAGAGGTCTCATAACTTTCAGAACCATTTTTTCATGCACAGAATTGCTGTGTCAGATGTTAGCTACAAAAACACTGCATCATTCAAAACCTCTATGCTTCCTGAAATTCGCCAATACTATACCTGAGATCCCCTCTCCATACACACACATATATGTAAGACATATATATCATGACTCATACACTGTTCATTTTCCTGACATTTGTACTTTTGTATCTGGAGATCAAACTCACTAGAATGTCACAGTCTAGTACGTTACCCACTATGATATGAGGAATTCTCTGATAGTGGGAAGAGGCCATTACATAAAAATCAGCTAAAATGTATTGACAATATGAAAAAACAAAACAAAGAAGAGATTCAATTATCTCAAAAAATAATAAATTAAAATTTTAATGACTTGTGTAAGTTGTAAAATAACAACATAAATTTTACTTACCGAAGGGATAAATAGGGATTTAATCCAAAATTTCTAAGTCTGTAAAAAGATTCAGTTTAAAAACATCAAATGGTTTCATTTCTTAAAGAAGTTGAAAGAGAGAAATTTTTTTGCCTCAATCAGATGATGAAAATCATTGCAACAAGTACTGAAAATCCCCAAGATAAAAAAAAATGGTTCTTTATAGAATAGTACACCCATTTTATATTAACATTATTTAAAACTTTTAAAAACTTTATATACAAAGATAATGTATATCAAAAATACCATGTTAGGGTTAACAGAATTTTTATATATATATACAAAAGTTCTATGAAGAACCAAAAATCTGATCAATCAATGAGTAAAGCCAATTTACACACACACACACACACACACACACACACACACACACACACATTCATCATCATCATTATCATCATCATCATCATCATTATTTGCAATCCTTCAAGTCAATGAAGACTATTCCATGCATAATTAGTCTTCCTACTTCAAATGACTCCCTCATTTATCAGTTGTAGCCATTTCCTGGGGGTCTATATGTTTTGTTTCACTGTACTGCTTGGCCAACACATTGAAAACTCCCCTTTGAAGATTTCAGAAGATAGTGCAGAGGATTCAAAAAGAGTTGGATGAGTCCAATGGTGATTACAAAGGTACAGCAACTTGGAAGCCTCATTCTGATTGTTCTGATAAGAAAAGAACTTCCAAATTTCTAAGTGAGATCCAACAAATCAATTATGTCCATAGCCAAGGATATGTGAGTGTCTCAGTTTCTTATCAAGCAGATGAGAAAGTGCCATGAAGAACAAGAGGAAAGGACGTGCTGTAAAGCTTTTCAATAAATTCAAGCATCCCCTTCAACCGAATATGTTTTGGTTTTTCTCAGATGAGAAAAAATTCTGCCAGAATCAGATGATGAACTCACAGAATAACAGTTGGCTTGCTCTGTCCCAACAAGATGTAACGATAATGATGAAAAACTAATCATGCGACAGAGAATTATAAATTTTGAATTGCCAAGCCCACATGGTACTAATAAGGTAAAATATATTAACTTTTCTTAAATTGTATACCTTAGTTTAAATGAATTATTTCTTTTAAATTATAAATATTATTGCACTTTAAGTTATTTTCTTCCCAAGTCTAACACATAGTTTGTACATTTGGGGTAAATAAGTTAGATACCCAAGTAATACATTGGTTAAAACGAACTTAACGAACCTAAATTCCTCCATTGTATGTCATCCCGCCAAAATAAAGAAAATACCAAAAATCAGGGAATTAACCAAATTTAATAAAATTTTCAATGTTGATATATTAATGAATAAAAGATATAATGTACTGGTTATTTAAAAAAAAAACTTTTACATTTTTTCAGATCAGTTAACTTTGAACTACTTATCTTTGAGGTGTAACACAGATTCTCAAAGATATGTGCTTTAAAGCTAACTTACTTGAAAAAATATAAAAGTTTTAAAATGAAATAACTAGTGCATTATATCTTTTATTCATTAATATATCAACACTGAAAATTTCATTAAATTTGGTTAATTCCCTGATTTTTGGTATTTTTTTAACCAATACATTTTATTACATTTCGTAAAATAAAGAATAAGTTTTAATGATTTAAATGAAACATTTCCTGTTGATTTTAAGATTGCCATATATGGTCATAGAACTTCATTAGAAATTTATTTGTTCTTTGTTATATTATCACTGAATTTATGTAAAATTTATTTTCATTTAATTTCAGTTTTCACAGCTGCATATGTCTATGAATGGAATAAAGATCATTCTATATAATTTGGCAGTTGTCAGTTTCTCATGCACTTTTAAATTTCAGATTAGGAAGTGCACAAATACAATGTGAAAATTTTGGCTATACTTGATGTAAACCATAATTTCAAATCATAGGAATAGAAGATTTAAAAAAAAAATTTAAATGCTGAAAACTTTTACATTGAACTAATAAATAAATAAATGAATAAATAATAGATAAATAATAATTGAACTTACTTGTGTTCTTTTGTCTTTTGTTCACATGTTATTGTTTTTACCTTTGACTTTAAATCACTTACAAGTTTTAATGAAACTGGAGCTTCCTTTTTAAAGATTCTTGCTGGTATACGTGGTGGAGGACGGTATCTATTAAAAAGAAGAAAAATAATAATCAAAGAGCAAAAAGTGCATTATGGGTATCCCATTGGGATGTAATTGCTTATCTCACTGATCAATTATTACAGAGTAGTGAGTTTGATACCCACTGAGTGCCCCATATTTCTGAACATGTGTCAAATGAAGTTAAATCTACAATAGAAGTTGCTTTATGACCCCAGAATTAACAAAATTTGGAAAGGATGTCATGATATAAATCAAAACCAATGAGTATCCATTTTATTGTCAGTGCAAGATTTAATTTTATAATACAAATTTCCCTTATCAACCTTCCAAATTTTACTTAAATGGAGGAACAAATCTAAAATTCAGAAAGTAATAATCCCACTTTTATATTGCTTTTAAGAATTAGAATGGGATGATACAATCAAGCATAGTTGTATCTTTTCAGATGTAACCAAGCAAGTGATCTTGTGGGAATTTATACTCCCCTAGGGAGAGCATCTAAAGAAAGCTCATGAGAAGAAACTCACCAAATACCAGGAACTGATCAAACAGTGTAGAAGTCAGGCTGGAAAGCCTTATTGGCTGTTGAAGGTTTGCAGGGCGCTCACTTGACTAGAATTGGTAAGATAACAGCTGTTAAAGGGAGGGGGGCATTAAAACTATCACAGCATCCATAAAAATGTCACTAATCAATCCCAGCTGGATCATTTGGGAAAGGAGATCTGATATTCAAAGATCTGAAATCTCAGAGGATCATCAATGAGAATATGTTCCAGCAAATCTGAAAGATAAGTCATTATGAAAAAGCTGTTGATAGTGAAAGTGGTCCGTGCTAGGTGCCTCACTGCTAAGACCTTGTTATAGAAAAACCTGAGAATGATATATGATATTAATAGGTATTATTTATCACCAAATATATATATATATTTAGGAGATTATGTGCTTAATTGAAGTCATACCTAATTTGTAAATTAATTAGTTATAATTAAATGAATTAGTCGTGCATATCGGTTTAAATGTAAGGCGTAAACAAATCAAGAAAAAGTCAATTTCTGTAAGTACATTTCAGCCTATTAGTCCTCATCAGCAGAGTTATAGACAGGGCAGTGCTTTGTGCATGATTTGAACCCTACCTGTCAGGCTGACAGGCGGGGACTCTAACCATTACACCAAGCTGACTTACCCAGATGGTTAGAGTCCCCGCCTGTCAGCCTGACAGGTAGGGTTCGAATCACGCACAAAGCACTGCCCTGTCTATAACTATGCTGATGAGGCCTAATAGGCTGAAATGTACATACAGAGATTGACTTTTTCTCGATTTGTTTACGCCTTATATTTAAACCGATATGCACGCCTAATTCATTTAATTATAATTAATTAATTTACAAATTAGGTATGACTTCAATTAAGCACATAATATCCTAAAAATTGTCGGCTATCGCCATCTGAAACAGATTGTTTGTCTACTTCATATATATATGTATATATATATGTTTAAGATATGCCTGTGCTACTAAACAGTGCTGGGTACTGTCGTCAGTTATGTTATTATTAACTGGTTCATGAGGGTGTATCAGGTCCTTCAACATAATACTCCCCTTGCCAGTTAGACCCATTAGAGATGATCAAACCCCTATGTGCTACCCATATATGTGTATATATATATATATATATATATATATATATATATATATATATATATATATATATATATATATATATATATATATATATATATATATATATATATAAGTATTTCGGTATTAAACCATCATCATGACACTGTTAACAAATATATATATATATATATATATATATATATATATATATAGTTAGTCAAGAATTTATGAAAAAACTTTTTAAAACTTTTAAGAAAAAAATTTTTACTGGACTCTTTCGAAGCATGAAATAAATAAAAAAGTATTAAAAAAATTCAAAATTCAAACAAGCTAAGATTAATGGGTCTTCATACTTACCTTTTTGGGATTCTGTCTAGAAATGATTTAAATAAATATTGTATCTAATTCTATCTGGTGAGTTTCCGGTTTATATATTTAAATTAGAGATCATAAAAATCAACTGAAAATTTTAATAAAAAAGTTGTAAAATAAAAGAAATTATTATCAATTATTAATCAAAGAAGGATAAAGGTTATATATTTAAATTTAAACTAATGAATGAAACATAATTAATAGTAAAAAATTAACCATGTAAACAATAAATAAATGAAATAAATCATGTGAAAAATAAGAGGTAAAGTATCATATTGCCTTTATTAGTAATACTAGACTGACCGTACCTTTAAGAGGACATGAAATTTTAAGAGTTAATTATATATAATGATAAATACTACTTATTATTTAGATTATCAATTTATTTATGATATGTAAGATCCAAATAGTGTGAACTTTGCATATTTTTAAGGGGTCAGGGCAGGGGTCTTCCCAATGAAGAGTTTCATGTATGCGCGCTATATTATTATATTATATATATATATATATATATATATATATATATATATATATATGTGTGTGTGTGTGTGTGTGTGTGTGTGTGTACCAGTTCAAAAATAGGCACATTTTATATATGCTTATGCAATTTTATTTTTAATTATATAGATGATACAATTTTATTTTTGCTTATAGCATATATATATATATATATATATATATATATATATATATATATATATATATATAGTAAATGAAGAAAAACTCTAAACTTGCTTCATTACTGATGAAGCAAGTTTAGAGTTTTTCTTCATTTACTAAATATCTTGCTCTGTCCTTTTACTCACTGGCATTAGGCACATTGAGCTCTCCTTATGGTCTACCTGCATCAGCTTGGTTAAACCACACATGGAAAGACCCTAAGTACGGAAAAAAACTATATATATTATATATATATATATATATATATATATATATAGGCCTTGAAAAGATGTGTGAATCCATATTCCTATTGCATGATATCTTGGGTTAACCACACTAGGCAATAATTTTAAATATTTGTTTCTACTTTTATAAGGGATGTATAAAGTACAACTCATAAGTATTTGAACAGACAAAAATATCTATTTTCATTGTATGGACCTTTTAAGATTTCAATAGTGGAGGGATCCAAATTAACTTACTAGTTTGACAATTTTTCCAAATTGCAATATTAGTTTGTCTTTTAAATATTTTTGATTCATTCTGAACAATTTTTTAAAATAAAAAAAAACAGTTTTTTTTTCTTTTTATCATTAACAAATTAGTTTTATTATATTTTTTCCAGAAATTTAGTGTTCAGAATTACAAAATATGTCTAAATACATTGTTAATTTGAATGCAATAAAATTTAGTTCTTATGTAATCTTCCTATTTTTAAATCTCAAAACAAAGTGATTAGAAGCAAATTAATTGCCTGTTTGTTCAAATACTTTTATGATAAATGCTGTTTATGCATGTGTGAAGTTAAAGTATTATTAGGGGAAATGCTGATTTGAGAGTCATTTTTTCTTGAGCAGTTATTTTTAAATTTCTCCTAATTTTATGCTCCAACTTTCAAATTTTAATCTTTTTTTTCTTCTTCAAATTATGCTTATTTTTGTTCAGCTGTTTATTTAGGAAGACTTACATTCCTACTTAAACTTAAATAAAAAAAAAATGTATCAACAGTTTAATAAAAGATATTTGTGAAATTTGTATCATTACTGTATTCATTCAGTGAAGATTAAAAGGTAATTCTTACGGTCTCACTCTCTTTGCACGTTTTTTATACATTTGGCTTTCTGTCTTCATTGTCCTAAAAATGTGCTTCCCTGAAATGGAATAAATCCCAAAGGTAAATGGTTTAATTTTTTGTTAGATAGGGAAAATAGCCAAATGAATCAATTTAGAAAAAAAAAAAAGAAAAATATTGAAAAATTGAAAAATAATAATTTGATTTGATTAATTTTTTTCTCTCTCCAGAAATGTAACATTCAGAACAACAAAACAGGATCAAATTCCGTTTTATGTTGATAACAATAAAATGATTCTTATTCTACAATGTTCCTGTTTTCAAATCTTAAAACCAAACAATTTGAAGCCAATTGTCTATTATTATTATTAATAAATTTCTATTATGCTTCATCTTCCTATTTCTTGTTGCTTTTTATCACTTCTATAGCAACAAGAAACAGCAAGCATTAAAAACAAGAATAAATAATATAGACCCATTGAGACTTGAACCAACATCTTCTGTCCCATGGAAACATAATTCAAAATGTGACATAATAGGAAGGGAAAAACCAGAAATGCCAGAGATTATGTATAGTTTAACATAATACTTGCAATTTTTGATTATTTTAATTTTCTATTCTATTCAATTGTAGATCACAGTTATATTTAAAAATCATGTCCTCAATCACCTATAGATCACCAATCCAATTAAGTGTTTCTTTCTCACAACAATCTAAGAAAATATTGACTTACGGCCATTTTGCATATTCCAACAGAAATAACAGCATAGAAAGAAAAATAGTCCATCCAACATACAATATATTACAATGAATCTACTAAAATCTGCAATTACAATAAACCCAAATTAAATTAACAAAATTCAGGCATCTCCCCCCTCCTTTTCTCTTAATAGAAACAGTTCTGGAATGATTCTCCAATAGTTTAACTTATAATTTTGAAATTTTGTTGGGAATCCTCAAAATGTCAACCAAGACGAAGACATGTTAACAAAATTATAAAAAGTGATAATCAATATAGAATCAACTAAAAAAGATTAAAACAGATTGTATAAGTACCACAGATATAGGTAAATAAAAGGAGAAAGCTATGTTAAACTTCGAGTATATTTCTTCATATATATATATATATATATATATATATATATATATATATGGAGGAATTGTAGTTCTCTTTTATGTTGTGTACTTGCTAAAGTACACACACACATAATATGTATATATATATATATATATATATATATATATATATATAATTTTATATTTTATATTTCATATTTCATATTAGATATTTCATATTAGATTTATATATCAAATTCTAACGTAAATTAATTTGAGGATAAAGCCTTTTTAAAATTTTTTTATAAAAAACGTCTAGACATAGAAATTTTTTATTTATTTTTATTTAATTATATATTATATATATATATATATATATATATATATATATATATATAATATTATATTTTATTTTTTATTTATTTGTTTTTTTATAAAGAAGTCAGTTGAACAGGAAACTAAGATATACATTGTATCTTTTTGTTAGGCTTAGAATTTTTAATTTTATTATTGCTATCTGTCATAAATTTGGTGAATAATGAGATTTTTTTCTGGTTATATAATTTCTTTTTTTCAGAGAATCCCATTATTTTGTAAAACCTGTCTGATGAGACTGGGGCTCAAAAAAATGAAAAATATTTTTTTGAGTTTCTTGCTGAAATAAATTATTACAGGATGACAGTTTGTTAAGTTTTTCTTTCTTTGAAAGTAAATTATTACTCTGTATATAATCTAATTTATTGATTATTATACATTGTGCTCTCTTTAGGGATTTATAAAAATCCTTGTATGAGTATATGTTTGCACTTACAAGAGCATACAGTATGGTTATACAGTGAGATTTTGAAGATCCCAAATAGAATCATCCCTTACAACCAGTCATTTAGATTACTTTACATTTATATATATATATATATATATATATATATATATATATATATATATATATATGCTGATCTTTGACATTTCTCTCTTCATCATCAGAGACACATTTATATTTACACTTCTTTAATCGTGTAATGAACAACTTTGTAGATTGATTTTACAATGACGAACCTAATGCCTTTATCTTCCACAAACAGGAAATAAGACGACACATAAATACACATTTTATTTCATATATTGAATTTACTTACCAATCTGATAATTGCGCTTATTTTTAAGAGCTGCCAATGAAATTCTGTCCTGATCACTATCATTGAATAAGCATAAAAGCACATTTTTTGAATAGGTGAGACTCTTTCTTAATTGTTCTGTCAAAGGAAAAATGCATGTCACAAAAAATACTGATTTTTACTGATTATTACTTTTTATTGATTATGTGAAAAAATAATTTAAATTGAAAAAACTTTTTGAATTGAATACAATGTGACCCTGAATATAATGTGAACCTCACTTTTTGTTGCTAAAAATTAGTAATCTTTTTTTATATAATGTGATACCCACAGCCATAGTTATATATATGTAAATCCATAGTTATATATATTAAGAGATATTTCGGGACTCTTAAAATTTTCCGGGAGTAAGTAATTTTGGATGAAAGAAGACGAGAACAACAATTAAAGTTAAAGAAACATATATTCAAAAGGTACGAAAAGGGGTGTTGCAAATTTACTAGCCAGACTTATCTTGCTGAGGTGAAAGTAAAGGTGAGTGCTGGAATATCATTCCACTTACTGGCTGACAAGGTGAAGGGCGCTGGATGAAACCACTCACCGTTTGACAAGGTAAAGGGAGCGCTTGAAAAATGTCTTGCCTGTTGAATGCTCATACAATAAGGTAAAGGTGAGCGCTGGAATATTATTCCACTTGATGGTTGACTGTCAATATGATAAGTGCTATCGGAAATCTGATAGAGAATTATCTTCCCCTGCCGCTAAAGAGCGAATCGCCAATACGATCTTGGCGCCAAAACCAAATTTCTTCACTTATCATGGAGCAGTTACCGAGGGAAGTCGCAAAAATAAGCATTCCCTACACTTTACTTGTCTGTAGGTCGTCGACCTGGATGGAGGCGTTTTTTAACCAGCATACTTTCTAAGTCTATCTCATAGCATACAATTGAAGGCCGTTTCGACAGCATACTTATCAGAAGGCTGAGGACCTAAATAGTGAATTTAAGAAGGGCCCCATCCACCGTCATTTAAAAGAACAGTTACCCAGGTGAGAAGCTTCTAAAAGAGCATCCCCTACTTTTACTTATCGGACAGGAACCGACAAAACGGACGCGTCTCTACAGAACTCTACAACCACAGCGACCAGAATTCCCTTTCTAGAGCCACTTCTCCAACGAACATTAATTCCCCTCACACATAAGTCTGTAGCAAATGCCATCAAAATTTGCAACAACATTTCTGTATTTTTGGATAATACATGTGTCTGTATTTTATATTCGTGTCTGTTTCTTTCTTTCGTCCGAACAATAACCACTAACGGAGAATAAGGGCTCCAACGAAACCCCGTAAATACTCTTAGTGCTGGGGGAAAAGGGAGCACTTGATAAAGCAAGTCATTTGTTGAGTGCCCAAATGATAAGTCACTTTCATCAAGGGATTTAATTTTGGTGCCAATATCATATAATGGTGATTTGCCCTCTGGTGCCAGGAGCAGATAATTTAACTATAAGTTTTCTGATAATATATATATATATATATAAGAGATTTATCCAAAACTTGGTAGTAAGGGATGATTCTATATGTGATTTCTAAGATCCACTGTACTAATATTGATGATCCAGTATGTATAAATACAGCGAATCTTTAAATCACTGAAGAGAGCTCAATGTAAAATAACCTTTTAGATTATATACAGAGCAATATTTATCAAAAAATGAAGGAAGAACTCAATACAGTAATCCCATAATAAATTTATTTCGACGAAAATTGGGGCCCATATAAATCTAAGTTGATTTAAACCGGCTCCCCAAATTTTCGTCTCATCAGATGGGTCTCAATTCACTTATGGACAAGCATATCACAAAAAAACCCAAAGAGCTGAATATATATAAATTCAAACAAAAACAAAAAATAATAAAAAAAATATATATATATTTTTAACAGTGTAGGATTGTAACCATAGAAACAGGAAGTGAATGAAAAAAAGATACATCTCAAGGTTGATTCCTAAGTTGTCCAGACAGACAAAAAAGTGACATGACAGAAAAAACAGAGTAGTATATTAAAATATAAATAGACAAGTAAAATAAAAAGATTTTAAATTTAAACATTAGAGTATAATGATGTATAAAAGAAAATACTAGATAAGATATAAATAATAAAATAAATTAATAGTACGATAATAAAAATTAAAATTAAAATTAAAAAATAATAAATAATAGAAATAAAAATCAATTAAAAATAATAATTTATTATCGTACTATTAATTTATTTTATTATTTATATCTTATCTAGTATTTTCTTTTATACATCATTATACTCTAATGTTTAAATTTAAAATCTTTTTATTTTACTTGTCTATTTATATTTTAATATACTACTCTGTTTTTTCTGTCATGTCACTTTTTTGTCTGTCTGGACAACCTAGGAATCAACCTTGAGATGTATCTTTTTTTCATTCACTTCCTGTTTCTATGGTTACAATCCTACACTGTTAAAAATATATATATATTTTTTTTATTATTTTTTGTTTTTGTTTGAATTTATATATATTCAGCTCTTTGGGTTTTTTTGTGATATGCTTGTCCATAAGTGAATTGGGACCCATCTGATGAGACGAAAATTTGGGGAGCCGGTTTAAATCAACTTAGATTTATATGGGCCCCAATTTTCGTCGAAATAAATTTATTATGGGATTACTGTATTGAGTTCTTTCCTTTTTTTATATATATATATATATATATATATATATATATATATATATATATAAATTAATATTAATAATATAGAAAATTGCATAGGTAAGAAACTATCAGTGACCAAGTGCTGTTGATTTCATGTCCATGCTATCCTAACTTATATATCTTGTTAAGGTGTTGGTATATTATGGATATACTAATGTCTATATTAGCCTTTAACTCTTTGCCTACCAAATTTTACCCAACAGCAGTATCAAATTTTATAGGTATTTTTTACCTGTATGATGGGATATTTCAAAGTTCACTATCTATTCATCACAGAACTTATTCTATTCAAATAAAGTCCTGGCAGGGGTGTTCAAATAGTGATTTTTCAGTGTACGTAAATGACACATGTGAGAGCTGCTGGCAGCAACTTATGGTAGGATCACAGTGGTGGGAGAGCATTTATGAGCAGCTTAAAAGTAGGCAAAGAGTTAAATAAAACCCAATACTTCCTAAATAAAAACTCATGTTTAAATTTCCAAACCAGATAGTGTGATGAAATAATTGTGGTATTCACAACATATTAGAATATGTTTTATGAATTTTGTGAGTTCAGCTACAGAGTTTATGAGAGACAATAGCTAAGTGTTCAAAAGGTTAAGACATTAAAACCATGATATACATTAATTCAGTGGTTTTCAAACTTTTTGTGACCTTTGTCCCTCTGCTGAAAGTATGAAACATCTTAATTAAAAGTTAATGTAATGTTTTGTTGACTTAAGAAAACAGACACAACACTTGATTCAAAACAAAATATTAAAAAAAAACTATACAATAGCATTATGAAAATTTGAGGTTAAATTTAAATTCATTTACCTTCTAATTGATATCAAATGGTAGGATGGTTGATTTTACAGCATGTCAACCCCTGTTGGGTTACTCAGTGTTGAATGCATTTAAGCAATTGAAAAGTTTTCAAGTAAATAATGATAATAATAATCATAATCATATATGAACAATTATAACTTCAATTAACTATTCTTGATACAAATAATTTGCACACAGTTATATGGTCTCAAGTATTCTTATCTAATACTAATAATTTTCATACTGATTGATTCTAACATATATTACCACTCTGAGTCAGAGATTGGTGGAAATGAAGACTTTTTGGAGCTATGTGTAGTGTGGAACTCCACATAACTCCAAAACTAAAGCCTCTCTCACAGATGCTGTTTAATCTCCAACTCAAAACAGACCTTTTTTTAAAAATATTATCACACTGTAGAGGATATGGTTGACATCTTCTAAACTTTCGATTGCTTCCTATATGAAACTTAATATTCTGTGAATTGGTATAAGTATGTGGGTTATAAATCAATGTAACCATGAACTCAATAAAATGCTACAAAATTATTTTATATCTCCAAATTCCAATATGTAATTGAATGTCAATGAATAATGATTTTTAAAATTTTATTTTCTAACCACTTCTACCGGGAAAGTTTGATGATGAGATACAATTTGCAGTCTGTTGTTTTTCCTTTGTTTTGTTTTCTCAGGCAAAAATAAATTATTAATTTGAAAAAAAATCAAGAAAAATTATTTTCTTTGTTGTTCTGAAAATTTATTTACTCTAGATGTAGCAACACTATTTTTGGGTAAGTAAGATATGTTTATTCTTGTGTGTGGGGTTAAGTGAGGGAGAGTTTTTCTGTGATTAGACCAGAAGTTTTGGCGCAAATACCAAAAAAAGATCAAATAGATTCAAGACCAGTTCCAGGTTGACCAAAAATTCTCCCCAAGAAGCCACTAAATTAGAAGATATCAAATTTCCTTTCCATCACTGGTAAATCTCTCAAACTTGACTCTATACACAGGAAGGACTTTATATTGTTAGTCATTGTTTTATTCTTAAATAAATTGTTAGAATTGAACTAAGTTTTAATTCCTTTATTTGTTGCTGTTAGTCTTAGAATAAATGCTATACTAATACTAATACTATTTTGGCTTACTTTATTAGTTAAGTCTTGTAGCAACATGACTTTTCAGCTTTTTATTGCTTATTGTCAGAGGCCCAAAGTTGATGATAATCCTTTTTTTTAAACAAAAAAAAAAGAAATTATGTTAAAACTTTCCTTTGTATCCATTATGTATGCAAACCAACTTTGTTAGCTTGATATCAAATCAAATAGCTGTCTATTGAGAACAGACTGACAAAATCTTCCCAATTATTAATACAAATGAATTTATAATCTCTGTCAAAAATAAAATATGAATAAGAATTGTTACTTACTAATATCAAAACAAGACAAATAAAAATCAACCATTATTGCCTGCTCAGTAAGATCCTTGCCATCAGTACCATCAAAAAGGCTTATGCATTCTTCGTCATCAAAAAGGCTTTTTGCATCATCATCATCAATTGGCTCCAGTTCCTATGGAATATGAGAAAAATAAATTTGCTACTGAAATATTGTTTCTATATTCTGTAAATATAGTCTGCTATATTGTCCATAAATAAATGCACCTCTAACAATTTTTAAAATAAAATGATTTTCTTCTAAACAACAGATACTATAATTTCATTATTTCTTATATTTATTTTTTATTTTTACCAACCTCTACAGCATAGAAAACATATAGCCATAAATAAAACTTGTGGGTTAGCCATTAGACAGAAAGCTAAGGGAGACAACCTGAAACAAACCTTGGTGCATCGACACAGAGGCAGACTCCAGCTAGTGAATAGTTTGGTAATATTCTGAAACTTGTGTGGTTGATGGTCATCTCTGACATTCAATATCCTCAAATTCAATTGTGCATGTAAAGGTAGGGATTTTTTGTTTTTCATCATTTTTTGTAGAAAGTAACATTAATAAAATGTTAAAGATGAAATTATGTATCTTTCAGTTAGAAATTGATCTCAGATTTTCTTTAGAAAAAAAAAGAAAAAAAAAACAAAAACAAAAAGCAAAAGAAAAACGAGATAAAATTGGTGTTTGACTTTAAGCTGTCTCTTGTAAAAACTAAGAAATGAAATTTTTTGTTATACATCAAATGATTATTTCATACATGTCCAACAACTCTTGGATCAAATAACTTTCTATACAGTCACTGTAATACATTCTTGTTTTTTTTTATGGATGATTCCTCTGTAATCAATTTATGTCTGGGTTTTTACAATATATCTCCATTCCTTAACAAAATAAATCAGATAAAATGCTGAATACTAAAACATAAAAAACAAAAATGAATTGAAATTACCAAAATTGTTCTATTGTGATAGTGTTAAAAAATATTCAATCATTTTATAACTGAAGGATTTGTGCTGAATGTCATTTATTTAATCAATTCTTGATATGACAGAAATAACTATGAAATAATAACACTAGCCTGTGACTTTTTTAAGGTCAAATATATAATAGCTGATTTTAAGGCAGTTTTTTTACGCTAAATCTAAAAATCCTACTTTTTAAAAAATCAGATCAGATTTTTAAGATACAACCTCTTACTTGAAATGTATAGAACAGTATTATAGCTGTGACAAGTAGAGTCCATAGGCTTTTAAATGAGTATTATTATGTTGTGAAGTATTCAAGCACACCTTAAAATTCAGACCTGACTAAATACAATGAATGTTATTTTTTAATTCAGCATAAAATGGTAATCGTATATCACTCGATAAAACTTTGATCTTTGGAAAAACTTTTTTAACACAGGCCAGGGTAATTAGAATATTTCACTCTTTTCTTAATAGAAGCTTCATCAACAACACAGACATCAGTTAATTATGAAATGCTCATTAGAATCCTTCAGTCCTTCCTTTATAAAAGCATCAATGTCAGAATGGAAAGTTGTTACTATTGAAACTATGTGGGTTTATGTGTCATCTAGTTTTGACATAAAATTTACATTTGTGTATATTCTACTCTCTTATCCTTAGGGCTGTGTAGTTTATGAAAAATTGTGTACACACACACACACACACACACACACACACTACATAACCATCATCATACATTATATTTTCATTTTGTTAAGATAAAAAAAGGATAAAATTACTTACAAAATCATTTTTCATATTCTTTTTTGAATGGAGATATATTGTAAAAACCCAGACATAAATTGATTACAGAGGAATCATCCATAAAAAAAAAACAAGAATGTATTACAGTGACTGTATAGAAAGTTATTTGATCCAAGAGTTGTTGGACATGTATGAAATAATCATTTGATGTATAACAAAAAATTTCATTTCTTAGTTTTTACAAGAGACAGCTTAAAGTCAAACACCAATTTTATCTCGTTTTTCTTTTGCTTTTTGTTTTTGTCTTTTTTTTCTTTTTTTTTTTCTAAAGAAATTTGTGTATATTCTACTCTCTTATCCTTAGGGCTGTGTAGTTTATGAAAAATTGTGTACACACACACACACATACACACACACACACACACACACTACATAACCATCATCATACATTATATTTTCATTTTGTTAAGATAAAAAAAGGATAAAATTACTTACAAAATCATTTTTCATATTCTTTTTTTCGAAATCAACATATTTCCGCCATAAATTCTCGAGGATCTGACACACATATATATATATATACAAAAAGAATTAGTATTAGTAACATCATATTACCAACATCTGTGTTGATAAATTTTAATATAATTCAAAATTACTGTAGAATATGCCAGCTACATCCCCTGCAGACTGTAAGCCCCCCCCCCAAAAAAAAGTGTCCTGCATAGGACATTAACCAAGATCCGGTGGTGAGGCTCCAGTTCTGGAGATCTGAGGTGTGTGAAGTCTCTCTTTTGTTGCTGTTCAAGTTTACTCTGACCTCGAATGGTAGTACTTATTAGAGTCCCGTCTATGGGTTAAATATATCTGTTTGATATAATACTTAAAATGATTATGAACTACATTTATACATTGGCTCTTAAAACATTGATGCAAATTATTTGTATCAAGAATAATTACTTGAAACTATAATTGTTTGTTCAATTTAAGTTTAGTGCTAAACTGAATCCTTACCCCATTAGGTCTACTAAACTAAATCTTTACCTTTTTATTTACCTGTATAAAATTGAATATTATATATACTGAAAATTTCCTAGATAAAAATCTAAGTTGATTTTTTTTCCTATGATTTTTTTTGGTGAACAGAAAATCAAGACATTAAAAAAAGTAATGTTCAGTTTTTACCCTTGATATAAATTTTTATTTTAGAAAACACGTAAAAAGTTGTACAGTCTAATGAGTATAGAGATTGTTGCACTTGCAAAATCCTGTGTTTCACCAAAATTGTTATAGCTATCCTTAATTCAAATAATTTACACAGAATTATATGGTTCCAATCATTCCTATCTAATACTAAAATTTTTCAAATAAATTTAAAGAGAACATAGAAAAGAAAAACAGTGTGCTTCAAAGTGCCTAAATTTGACATATCAATAACTGTATCATTATGTATTTTTATTTTACATTTTATTTTGTATTTAAAATAAAATAATACAAAGAAAATATGGTTTTAAAAGGAATGTCTAAATATCATTATGAAATTAACCTGTTGAAATTTCATTTTTATTTTTAACACATCAACTTGTAGCCAAAAGTACTTAAATTTAATGTTGTATTAATGGTGCCATAAGGCATGAATATTTGAATATGTGCGAATTAAAATAAAACGAAAATAAAATTAGAATAAAAAACACCAAAAAATTACAAATTCCCATTTGGCCTTCTCTAAAAGAACCCTCTGTGCATGTCGAGTCAAAAAGGTCTGACTCCCTACCCTCCAAAAGAATATCTCGGCCATTTGAACTTAGGCCGTAGTTGGGTCTAGTTGCACCTACTAGCCAGGGAGATATTCCCTTGCTACAGGCGACTATGACCTGGTCAATAAAGCCTAAGTCATAAAACTACCTCCTGCCTTTGTCTCTTTCCTTTTTGTACCTTTTCGTTCTTTAAATTCCTTCTTTTCAGTGCGACTACCAAATGAGATGGGGCACCAAGCTTAAAACCCTAAGAACATGCAGCCAAGAATATAAAGCTACCTTTAAACCTGTAAAACACTCAAAACCACTTATACCCCCATAAATACCTGGTATTTTGGCCAGAACTGGATTGAAGCCCCACAATTTCATAAGCACAACCTACTTTAATAACAACCAGACATACATTTAGTAACTCAATAGGGTCACATAGTTAAAATATCAACCCCTTTATTTTGTAAATATGAAGTAATTTAAAACATGATCAATCCAGTAACTTAATTGTTTCTTCACATAATCCACATGATACCTTACTATAAAATAGACATATTTTATTGATACTGCAAGAGACTGAGTGCAAACTGGAAGTCAAGGGAACAAAATTATCAGTACTGATGTAGCAGTCCAAAAATAAGTATAATCCTTATATATATTTTTTTATGTAATTATATTTCTGGTTACAGTAGTTTAATATTGTTGAGTTTAGTAATAGGTAATACTTAGTCCTACTTGTATAGATTTTATAATGCTCAATTAGAAATCATAAAATCCTAGTATCTTTGGTTAAGAAGAAAATAATAATGAAGGGCCCAAGGCAAGATATCCTCCAGCAAACTCAAGTTGTTCCAGACTTAAACAGCAAAGAATGCCAGCCAATTGAATATCAGCCCAACAACCCACCCAACAACCCACCCAATAACCAGATTCCAACATCTCAAAGTAAAACAGGAATAGAGATAAGTATTGCATGATTTCTAGCATTAACACATTGTCATTCCCTTTCAAAAGGAAAACTGCTACATTACATTTATACTGATTTCATACAATTTTTCCAGTGATCTGCAGGGAAAAGGGAAAGTATTAGTTAAGAACTTACATCAGTTGTCATATTTGTTGCTTTTAAAAGTTTTTTGGTTTTTTCTTTTTCTTCTGCTTCAGTCGTTTTGAAACCATTTAGAGCAATTTGCTTAATGTCATTATCCAGTAAATCATCTTGAGATTTTTTTTCTTTCAATAAATACAAAGTTTTAATTTTTCCTTCTTGTAGATTTTTCCCATATTCATCATCATTTCTTCTTATTGTTATATATTTGCAGAGATCTTCCCAAAGAAAATAGATTTGGTCTTCATTTGATTCCTCCTGAAAACAAACAAGTTATTATATAACATGTCAGTAAATCTGGTGAAAGAAATTATTGATAAATTGTAACAGAATGACCCCTTATTAGGGGGGAAATAAGGAAATGACCCCTTATTAGGGGGAAATAAGGAAATAACCCTTATTAGAGGGAAATAAGGAAATAGGTAAACAAATTAGCTTGTAGATAGGAAGCCGGATAGATGTTAACAGTATCTACATACAAGTGGGTCTATCACCAGAGAGTTTCCCTCCTTTGAAAATCACTCTCCCATCACCTCAAATGTGACATGAACTAACTTTTGTATGTTATGAACCATTTTTACTCACCTTCCCTATCTATAGTATTGGCCCTTCAAATTTAAAGGATATCCCTCCTCCTAAATATCTGCATACAAGGTTACAGTATAAGTAGGTATATACCCAACCCAACACCATGTGCAGGATGTGACACAAAATAAAATTATAAATGAAATACAGCTGGGTTGAATTTAGAGTTTTCCTTCTCTGGTTGCTCTATTAAGTCTAAAAATTCCAGTTTTCCCAACTATTTACTCATACTGGATGGTGGGGTGGATGTTCCTGTGCTTCCCAGGGGCATTAGTGCGAAGTGAAGTGCACAGCCTTGTCTGGCACTTGAACTTGGCTCACCAAGTTTATTTTCTACAATAATAACCTTTACACCATATGCATGTCCTCATTTCAGTAAAGTTGTCGGGGTGGCCTAAAGTCGGTATCAGCCAGACAGCAAGGGAATCTATTCCCTTTTCACTAGTGCTAGACCAAGGAGATTGCCTTGGCCTCTGAGGTGGAGTGCAACACCTACCATCAACTCCTCACTTTACCGCACTGATCCCTGTGCTACTCATATGCTGAGTTTGCAAGGGCCAGTATTGAAACTGGAAACTTGTGGTTCCTAGTTGGATGCTCTACCAACTGAGCTAAAATGGCCCTAAATGTAAAAGACAAGAGAAAAAATCATTTTCTTATCATTAAAGAGATATTGGTCTTGAAACAAATGTTTAATCTTTAAAAAGAAAATCCATAAATCCATTTTGAAACTGAAATACTTACTGTTTGCATTAAAAATCTGAGGAATGGATAACCAGAAAGATGATCAGATGCCAAAATGGTCATCATTTTATGGTTGATGCTCTCAAATGTTTCACAAATATTTTCATCACCAAAAAGATATTCTTGGGTGTTGAAAGGAACTTTTACAGGATTTGTTTTATAATCTGATTAAAATTAGAAAAAAAAGCAAAATTAATGAAAATGAAAATTCTTTGTTTCGTCAATATTTGATTGATCTCATATTATACAAAATTAATGGTTGACTGGAATCTCAAAAAAATACCAAAAAAATCAGACAATTAATAGCACATATGGTATTGAAAAAAGTTACTCAAATTAGCTTAACAGTTTCCTGCTGAGGCATGAGGTAGCACCCACCAGTATTGTGCATAGTATCCTGGCAAACTAATCTGTGTAAAGGCATTAAAAGAAAATATTGGCTAAATTGATATCAGGGTAATTTCATGTCAACTCATCCAGGCCATGTCACCTACTCCCTTCAATTTTTCTGAAATTTTGTCAAAGAGTTATGTCGATTCTAAAAACAGCAACTTTTTGTAGTATATAAATGGCAACTTTTTGTAGTATATTTTTTGTCTGCTTCCCTACTCCTAAAAATTGGTTCCTAAGAGCATTTTAGCCTAACAAATCCAAAAATTATATCAAAAAAGTCTTTAAGTTAACCAATTTTAAGTTATTAATGATTTCTGATTTGCTAAATTTTAACTGATGTTGTAGCTTCAGTTCTGAGCAAATATTAAACTATCTTTTTGGTACAAATAATGTTCAATATATGTGAAATAATAATAGAAAATAAATTCTATCATAGATGCAGTGCCACATCGGGATATCGATCTTGCTATGAAAAAACCAGAAATCATCAATAACTTAAAATTAGTTGACTTTTAAACTTTTTTGATAGCATTTCATTTTAAGATAGGATTTCGTGGGCAAAAATGCTTTTAGAAACTAATTTTTAGTTGGGAAGCTCTAGAACTCATTTTACAGACAAAAATAGATTACAAAAAGTCACCATTTTTTGCCAACCCCACCAAATTTGGAGAGCTAAAAATTGACATAACTACGCCAATTTTTGGAATTGGAAGCTTAAATTTTGGGGATTATCTAATGTTAACATATTCCACATCTAGATAAAATTTCAGAAAAATTGAAGGATGTGGGCGACAATTTTACTTTTTTCTGGATGATTTGACATGGAATTACCCATCAAGAATATCTTGGAATTATGAGGGACATTTCAATAGTAATGCCTCTTATTCATTTCCATAGAAACTAGAACAGATATAGGGACACACAGTAATAGCATTAGCAAGTTTCCTGCCACAAAGCATTATTTTTCCACTTAGCCACCTTCCTTAAAAATGCATTTTTGTCAGTGATGAAGTAGAGCCTGTTATGTTTGTAAAACTTTGCACTAGTGGAGGTAACTCACAGCAACCAATAACAGTATTGTTATAAAAATACTGTTTATGTAGTCCATCTTTTATCTGTCCAAATTGAATGAATAAGCTGATCAAGGAGTTCATTCATTCATGGGTTGACGGTTGTGTTGAATGTGGATTGTCATTCACATCACTGTCACCACTGCTGAAATACATTGCCCACTTCCTAATTATGCTCACACCCACTCATAAACATTCAGCAAGTATAAAATAATGTTTTTTGGGGAAATTTATTCTGGATTGAGAAAAAGAAAAAGAGAGAAACAGACTTTTTTGTTTTCTGTGAGGAAACAACATAACCTCAGTGCATGATTTGAAACAGATAAACATTTCCATTTGCATAAAATGAAAGATGGTTTAATTTTGTGTATTTTCCCCAATAGTAGGTAAAACACAAAGGGGTTAAAAGGAGTGTAACAGGGTGGTTAGTGACCCCACCCCTGTTGCCATGTAGTATAGAGATACTCATTTTCCATCATAAGGTAGGAGGGATGAGAAAAATGAAATACTAATTAATTTTTTTCTATCAAGAGACTAATTAAGATGAAGGAAGTAATCAAAAGGTTTTTATAGGTTCAAATAAACTTATCCAAAGAAAGAAGTTCATAAAATTTTGACCTAAACCTGAAATAAGCCAGTCTACCTTGGTTGCTATCATTCTGAAGGACCTAATGGGTCATTCAACCTCTCTGGTAATTTGAGAGCAACAAAGGTAGCAGTATATATTACCTCTGGCAGAAGATTTAAAAAACAAAAAACAATATTAATATGTAAAAAAAAAAAAAATAAAATAAAAATAAAAAAATGAACAATATTATGAAAGACTTTACCTTTTGGATTATATTCCTGTTCTGATAAAAACAAAGGACAATCACTTGCAGAAAAATTAAATAAATTTAGAATGTTATCTAAACTTCCTGGTGTTTTAGTAAAATTCAATGTGCATAGACAATCCAAACCAAAAGAAATTCTTTTTTGTAATAAGTGAAGTACAAAACATGGTGCCCAGTAAGTCAACAAGTCTTGTACTAAAAAACTATAAAACCTCAACATTGCTTTTTCAGGTTCATTGTTCAACATTCCTTTGTGAAATAAGCATTCATCATAACAGACACCATTATCTAAAACTGCATTTTCCATTGGTGGATTTTCAAGTGGATCAGATTCTGAAATTGAGAATAAAAGTTTTATAAAATTTCAGAGTTTTCAATCAATTTTGAAAAGGTTTTCAAAAAATAATTCCAACTAGAAACTATTTTCACTTGATATACAATTTATTTTTCTTAATATTTCAAGTTTTTATTCATATCTAAAAGTTACCTTCTACATTTTGAGAAGAATTTGATTCGAAGAGTTTTTCAAATACTGAACTCATCCTTTTTATTTGAGAAACCTTCTATTATTTTGAGACATTATTATAATTATTAGTTTTGCAGACTAACTGATATTAATCAAATGTTTTATTAGAGTCCAAGTGGTGCAGCTATACAATAGTACTGCCATGTCTACAGTTTGAAAGAATTCTCATTGTATTTTATCGGAGAGATCAGATTTCCATACGGTCAAACAACGTATCAATAGCATTCCATGCTTTGCCTATGTCTATATTAAGTAGATGAGATATTGCTACTGAGGTATATGAACTGGAAGTATATTGTCATTAACACCCAGAGAAAACAAAGCAAGTTGCGGGAATTTAAGAGTCACAAATCTCCTGAGAATTTATTTGCTATGACTCAACATAAATAAAAAGAAGTTAGAAATTTAAGATTGTTGTCTTTATTTCTTTCTTGCAATCATTTTCATTTCAGTAATTTTTTCCCCCTTCCCCTGGTTTTGCACTTTGAACAACACAAAGTCACCATTTTCCTTTATTAAAGAAAACCAATCAATTAAAATTTATGTTTTCAAAATTATTTAAATCACAAATAGAACAAAATAAACTTTAAACAAAGAAACAAATATTTTTTTAATACAAATATTCTAATGAATCTATCAGTAAAAAGTTACCAGAGAACTAACATTTTCTAATTTTTCATGAACAAAACAAAACAAAAAATATAAAAAAATAAAAAATACAAAATAGCAATGAAGTAAAAAAAAAAAAATGGAGTAGAAAATGAATATTTGATGTAACTTACCCAGAAAAAGATAAAGTTTCATTCTACTTGTCAATTCAAACAATATTCCATTTGCCAAATATTTCATGATCAACTGATGCAGTTCATATCTCATCATTTTCACACTGAGTTTTTTATTGCAATAGAACATAACTTCATTAATGCAATGCCAGATTTTCTCTCCTTCTGTTCCAAGAAGGAATTTCTTGAATTGTTGCATACCAGTATAATGGCCAAATATATTCTCCACAATCACTTTTATGAAAGTTTCATCAAGATATCCAACATCACAAACTACGACCCAAAGCAAAAAACAAAGAAATGATTATGATGATTATGATGATGATGATGTGATTACTTAGTGAATTTATACATATCTTAATCAACACTTAAAACTTATAAGAAATTTGTGTTTGAAAATCTGTACCTCTGATAGGCAAAATTTAATTTGTGGTAATCTCTTCCCACAATAAAATCATATGACACTTTCTCATAAAATATAGTTCTGATTTAATCAAAAAGACCAATACATATAGTGTTTTTGAAATTTTTTTATCTGCAGTAATTTAAAAAATTTTCATTCTGTTTGAATTCATTATTTAATTATCATATTTCTTGAAAAATGAAATTAATGTAAACAATTTAATAACGCAAATAGAAATTATAATTCAATGGTAGAAAGGTTTTTTGAATTTGTTAAATTTTGATTTGAAAATTTAAACTTGGACAGAAAGAATAATTTGTAAATGCAAAAACTTGAAAAAATTCTGTTCACATTTTGGAGGTCAAATGTTATGCATTTAATTTAATCTTTAACACACACACACACACACACACACACACACACACACACACACACACACACACACACACACAGATTAATTAAGTAATTAATATTATTAATTAAGATTAACTAATTAAGCATTAGACAATAATACTTACTATGAAGAAAGTCTTCTTTGTTCATTTTAATCTCTCTTAGTTGAGTGCATAGTTTATATTCAAAGTACATTGAAGATTGGATAAAAAGAGGTAAACGTTTTGACTCCAACCACATCAAAAGTTTAGAATTTGTCATCTCCTAAAAAATAAAAACAAGGCATCCATGAGACAATTTCTGAAGAATTTGGAACTGGTTGTTATTTATGTTCTACCAGATATTCTTTAAAAAAATAATTTATGGTTTTTAAGAATACTCAGTCTGAACTGTGTTCTTACAATCTTCTCTTTTTGACTTAAAAAACAAATGAATAAATAAATAAATACATAAAGCTACTATTCTATCATCTTGGTTTACTGGTTAGTAACCTAGGCTAGTATAACATTCTTACTAGTTGCACCTATACACATGGCTTTGTGAAAAACTAAGCTAAGCTTAGTAACTTACAATTATACTGCAATTTTAGGGAGTTTGGTACAAGTAAAAATATAGAAAAGGGTATTTTGTATAATATTGTCAACCCTTTAAAATACTAAAACCAATATTTTAAGCTGAATGCTCAATAAGCCCAATATTTATGGCTGAGTCCTATATCAACTCTGAGCATAAAAAATGTTTCTGAAAGTCATATGAGCTATGTTGTTTTCTGACTTTGTAGGCATGCCCACATGTGTTAGAAACATGGAGATCGAAAAGGTGCTCAAGGTTGCTGTTGGTAAGATGTTTAATGACCTTATGAATGTTTACCAAGTCAGTTGCCAGATGCCAGAGTTTCAACGAATCCATTCCCAGGACAGCAAGATATTCAGAATATGGCAGATGATTGATGGGGGGTATTTGTTTGGTTGTACGTCTCTTTGGCCTCGTAGCTCTTTCTGGCATGTTTGGGAACTTGGTACTCCGGTACCTTATTGCACAGGAGCTCTGGAGCCCGTCCCCCGGACCATTTCCATTTAGCAATCCAACGATTCTGTTCTTCATCATAATCCACACGGAAATCCGGCTCATCAAGTTGGATTGCTGCACACACGTTTACCTTTCGCCCACCAAAGCTCACTGTTCCAGCTTGTGTGATGGTCATGCTGCCAAAAGCTCTGATGGTGTCATTACCCAGTATGAGGTCAAACCCCAACAACCGCGTATTTATAACTAGGGCATCAATGTATCCAGGCTCAGTGCTGTTTACACAGAGCTGAATTCGGCTTCACCCACAGCACTTTATTGTTTTTCCATCCGCTGTTAGCACCCTAGCTTGTCCGAGCCTCCAGGCACACAAATCTGGTGACCAACGTCCGCGTACATCCAGTGTCTACTAGGGCTATACATTTCCTCCCGTTAACATGTATGTCAACTGTTGGCAGCGCCTCATTTCTCCTTTCCCTTGGGAGCAAGCTGACGCTGATTACTTCTCCCCTGCAGCATTTCCCGGACACTCCCAAGCAATGTGTCTGGTCTTCTTACACCGGAAACATTGAATCGTCCGTGGCAACATAGATGGTCGTTCAGGGGCTGTGCCTGAATGTCCTAGCATGCAATCTCTGGACAAATGTTTGGGACTGGAGCACTTGTAACAAATAATTTCGTTCTTCCAGGTCCCAGCTGGCACGGGAGCAGGTTGAGCGGCAGCAATGATCTCTTCGGGCTGCTCAGTGTCGGTCATAATGGCCCGTACCGGTCCACGAGTTCACCCATTGTCATATCATCCATGCGCGATGACACTCGCAGCAACCGACGTACATGCTGCAGCAGTCCAGCAACAAAAGCACAGATCATTCATCGCTCCCAGACAAGCTGATCCAGTCGTTGCAGGTCCACCAAAGACTCGTTTACTGTCTCCTCTGGTTGAAGTTGCCGCGCCACAAATTGATCATACGCACTGAACGAGTCAGGGGCGTAGGCAGCTATAAGAGCCTACTTTATGCGCTGAAAATTGGTCTTATCTTCCTTGTTCAATTGTTGGTACACAGTAAGGGCACCACCTCGCAGGGGCAATGGTAGTATCAGCTCGACATCCGTTCTCCTGCAAAGCTCACAGATCAATTCAACGCGCTGAATCCATTTGATGACGGGTTCGTCAGAAGGAGACCCACCAAACTCCGGGATCAACCTGTAATCAAACATTCTGTCCATGTTTCCGAATTTAGCCGAAATAGCTTGAAAATTGTCCACCAGCTTCTCTTTCTCTTTCTCTTCTTCTTTTTCCTCTTCTTCCTCTTCTTTCACTTCCTCTTTCGCTCTCTCGACACTGTTACTGAAGAACAAAAATGCAGTGTACCGTTTAGGCCAAAATGGGTCGCTTTTATAGCCAAATAAAAGTTGCAATGCACCATGGGTAGTCACCCATAATGCCTTGCAACCTCTATAAAAAGTCCATTCTGTCCCCTCCAACTTCTTGACACTTCTTACTCAGAGTGGGTACAATGGTGTACCACATTCCTTCTTCCCCCAACCACATTCCTTTTAAGTCAGGTAAGTTCGACTCGTTACTACAATAGCTTTATACAACTTTGAATAGATAGCCAGAGGGCGGCTGACAAAGTTCTTGCTGAATGAATGCCAAGACACCCTCAGCCTTCTTGACAATTCTAGAGATGTGCTTCATCCAACGTAAATCACTGCTGACAGTAATACCCAGATCATGTTCACAAGAAGATTCCTTGATATTAGTGTTATGGAGGGAATATGTGTATGATGGGTTTTCCTCCCAAAATGCATGGTGGTACATTGCCGAGGCATGGGATAAAATACCTGCATCCGTTGTAGGTTGCCAAAACACTGCATCTTTCAAAGCCTCCATACTTCCTGTAATTCACCAACACTATACCTGATACCCCACCTCCACACACATATGCATGCATGCGCACATATACATGTATATCATTACTGTATGCTATTCATGTTCCTGACATTAGTACATTATTCTATGTACTATACATGATGATTTGTGGTGCACCTGACCACTGTACGCAATACATTTGATTATTATTATTATCATTTTATTATTATTTTACTGTAAGATTGATATTTGGGGTCAAACATTATTTTACTATTGTTGTAGGTGACTCACCTATGACACGAACATGGACTTACCCAAAGGGTATATATTTAACAGAGTAAAGCTACTCAAACGAGCAGTACCAGATACAGTTCTTCGTGTAAGCTGAAACAAGGAAACCCTTCCATTGTACATTGATATATATTGCTGAATACAATCTGTTCCCTACATTTTATAACCGTGTTGAGTTATTATTTATTGACCCTTAAACAGGTCATAACAACTATATAAAATAAGGCCAATATATTTGACTGAGGGAGATTGCACCAGATATCAATGATAAAAAGTTTAATATAGTGACCATTCACAACATTTTTTAATGGAAATGATGGGATTGATGGGAAACTGCATTTGAGAGCAAAATGTTTAACTATTTGTGTTTGATTTTTTTGTGAACCTAGTACACTCAGTAAAGAGTATCTGATGGACAAGGGTCCAAGAGTTTTAAATAACTAAACAAATGTTTTCCTTTAAATTTTTTACTAAATGATTCTATTTTTATATGATATAAACCCATATGTTCTTCTCCATGTTGGGCTAAAATAATAAGACAAAGGAATGAATATTCTATCAGGAAAATAATGTCATTTTTCTACTTGCACTCAATATGTTACCAACAGATTTGTATGTAATTTCTTGAGAAAATCAAATTATTTATCAAAAAATTGGAATGAGTGCTTTAGTTTATGGATAATACTGTAAATTATTGTTGGGTGACTCATTGGCTTTCAATTTTTATCCTTTCATAATTTCATAGGATTTTTTTTTTAGATGATTGCATAAAAAGTGGAACAGTCTAAAAATAGTTATATATCTATAACTATTTTCATATTGTTCCACTTTTTATACAACCATCTAAAAAAAAAATTTATGAAGTTATCAAAAAGATTATTATGAAGTTATGTAATGATAATTTCACTTTATGCTTTATACTTTTGGATATTTAATTTACACAAAAGAATTATATTTGACCTAAATTTTATGACTTTTCAAATCTGGACGTTTATAATTATTATAATTTTTCTTATTTGCCCACCATATTAGAATCCACTATATTTATGTAATCAATTACTAAGTTTTTTTTCTTAGTTTAATACAAGGCCATAAGTATGAGGCTCTGAATAAGAATCAAACTCATTACCAATGGTTTTCTGTACAAAGTTGATAGAATAATAAAATCTTCAAAATTCAGTAACAAATTTAGGATGCATGTAATTAAGTATCAAAAACCAAAAGTAATCTGGAAATTATGGTGACTGTTTCTACCTCCAGTATTAAGAGAGGTTTTATTCTTACCTTGATATCACATTTGAGACTTGAATTTATGGCAAATTTCTTCTCATTGAATTTATACAAAAGTCTAAAGCCAAATATCTGTAAAAAGAGGAACATGTTTTTTAAACTTCCTATTCAAATTCTTATATTTTACTAAATAATACAATTTGGAGACATGGGTAGTCTAAGTGTTAAAAGTGTGGAAAATTGAATTTACAAGCTGAGTTTGAATTTAAGCTGAGATAGTTCGTGCCCTTAGAAAGACATAAAATCATCAATTCTTCTTTAGGACAGATTGGCTGTTCTAGCCTCAGTTGGCAGCCAGTAAAGGAAAAGCACAATCCTGGATTCAAATCTCCACTGACATATCCATTCATGTAAGGATTTGGGGTGTAAATCCTGTTAACAAATTCATCAGATTGACTCCCAATGTGTATCGTATATGATTGGACACCATAATTGTTAAACTGACGTTGGTTGGTTGGTTGGTTGGTTGGAATTTTACAGCATGTCAATCCTTGGGTTATTTTATTCCTAAGACCCTTTTTGTTTTATTAATTCTTGTTGGGGATTCATATTTTTAACTAATTTTAAATTTAAAAAAAATCTATTCAACCCATAGATGGGACCCTAACTACCACTCTGGCTCCAAGTGGATCTAGGAGTAATGGTGGTATTTTACACTCCCCAGAGCTCTAAAATAGGAGTCTCATCCCCTAGATGCAATTTAACATCATACACAAGACACTAAGACCCTCACCCACAGCTTTCTAGTAAGTATATGATAAAAACGTTTGGGTTTTTTGCCATAAGAGCAATATGGTTGGGACAATCATATTGGTGCTAGGGTTTGACATGACCAGCTGATTGATTGGATAAGGCCATCTAGCCAAACTAAGGACCAAGTAGAGTGTTGCATGTCATGGGTTGCTCAGCCACCCGGTTCTGTTCTTAAGCATCATGGGTCACCACCCACAACCAACAGGTGGCCCCATTGGTGTGGGTGTCTTACCCCTCTGCAGACATAGCCAACAGGATAAAACTGACTTTAGCATAAAATAACGCAACAAGGAATGGCATGATACATTTTTGTAGCATTTATAATCAGAGACCATAATTGTTAAACTGACTTTGGCATAAAATAGCCCAAAAACTGTTGACATGTTATAAAACCAACCCAACCACGATGAGTGTGGATTTTAAATTATAAATCTAAAAAAAATTAATTCTTTAAAATGGTAAGTGACTTTTGCACCACCCAATAGTTGTAGTAGTAGTAGTAGTAGTAGTAGTAGTGGTAGACGTAATAGTGTCCATTTTTTTTTTTTAATAAATCATTGTCATTATTGATTTTTGATTAGTTTTTCTTTTCATGTTATTTTTATTTCATTTTATTGCCATGCTCGGGTCATTTTAAAATTCAACAACCATATGGGTCATTCAGTGTTGAAATTTGATTCATTTTTAAATCTTAATTGTTACTATATTTTCAATATTCTTAAAATTTTTTTAATTGTACTTTTGTCTATAATAATTATTTACTTGTACATATTTATATGGTATCATGTATTCTTATCTATTAGAAATAATTCAATAATTCAATAATTCAAGTATTCTTATCTATTACAAATAATTTTCAAATAGATTTATTTGACTCATAGATCATGTTCTAACAGGTGCTACCAATCTGGCTCTGTGTGGCACCACAGGACAATTTTATCTGAGGGATTTTATAATTTGACAATTAGTTCAGAGTAATTTCCAAGAAAATATAATTAAAATAAAAATGTCTTTACATTATTTAAAAATTGGGACCATATGACCTTTAGGCACCCATTTTCTGATCTTGATTCATGAGGACATGTTTTTCATTTACACCGTCAAAATCCGATTATTTGTTAACAGACGATTTTAGAGTTTAAAAAAAAAAAAAAAACTAACCCCTGACCCTAACCCCTAACCCTAACCCTAACCCCTAACCCCTAACAAACAACCGAATTTTCATGGTGTAAATGATAAACATGTCCTCATGAATTGAGATCGGAAAAGGTGTGCCTAAAGGTCATATGGTCCAAAAATTGTTTTGAAATTGGAAATGGTTTTGTGTACAAGGTGTATACACGTCACAAAAATAAAGTAATATAAAAATTAATAAAGAAAATGAACTTAAAATGGATTTGATATTACCGGTTGGGATAAAAACAGATTAAAGTAGTCCACAAAAGCTTTTTCTTCAAGCAAATCTCTCAATTTTTCAACTGGCATTCTTCACCTATAAAAGAAAAGTTGAATAGGTGAAACCATTGATACATTCTAAGGAATAGAAAGTTTTTAAAGTGGTCTTTTATTTTGCTACTGTTACTTTCAAAGTAAGAAATCTGTTTAAGTATTCTACTGAATGCTTAGAATTGTTTGGGGGAAAAAAAGATAAAATATTCTAGGATTTTAATTTGGTGCCTGGTAATTTTATAGAATACCTAATATTATTTTGTCAAATTATAAAATAAGTATTTTATTATAATACTAGCAGGACCTGTGGATATACCATAGTATGATAATTTAATTATTATAATGATTGATATGTTTACTTTACTTAGTTCAATATATAAAAAGTATAATAATCTGGTTTAACTCTTTCTTGCTCACTTTTTCTTTCTTTCCTTCTTTTTTATCTTTCATTATGTTTGATTGAAACAGATTAAGTGTTATCACTTCCAGATGTTCAAACCCCTTTATATATATTTCCTCTACTCTCTTTCTTTTTACCTTTCTTCCTTTCTTATTATATTTTTTCTGTGTTGCATGTAATTTTTCTTCCCTTTCTTTCATTATAAATATAGTCCATTATTTATCTGAGGTCTCAGTCAATTACTTCCCACCCCACCCTCTTACTTTTATTCAAATATGTCAGATTACCTCCCCTATTTGACAAATAATTTCTACTATTGAATGCCAATTGGTAACACTAGAGCACTGCTATAGTAACAGAGCCTAGTATAAAAAAGGTGCAAAAACCTTATTCACTTCTTTTGGAAAATTGCCCTTTCTCATTCCTCTGGGACAGGGAAATTTCTCCCTAGTGTACCTTGTGGTACATTGAACTCAGTATTACAAAATAGTACACAGTACATTATGTAAACGTATCTTCATGCATACAGATATGTTTAAGAATTCCATGCAACTAGCAAGTTTCATTCCTCTTAGAAACTTTACACACATATATATACTATGAATAAATTTTCTACACATAAAACTTCATTTATTTCTTTTGTATTTTATTTCTTTATGTATTCTGTTTTCCATTTCATTTTACTCTGGGAGTAAAATTTGTTTAATTATTAATTTTTCTTAGATTCATTCTCCAACAAAAATTTCTCTACACATATGTGGAGGGGTTAGGTAAACACACACACACACACACACACACACACACACACACACACACACATATATATATATATATATATATATATATATATATATATATATAACTTTACCAATGTAAATGGTAAACATTTTTTATTGATAAATAAATACATCCTCTGAATATTTTTTTTTCGTATTTTTATACTTACTTATCACCAGATTTTTCATTTTTCTTTGTTTGATTTGCAATTAGATTGATAACAATATTTTTAACACAATCTGTCTCATTATTTAATAGACTGGTTCTGTAGTTACTGAGCTTAGATTAGTCAAGCATGATTCTTCAAATGTTACATTATGACAGAATGATGATAAAGAGATAAAAACAAAGAATGACATGGTCAACCAAAAATCTTATGTGCGGGTCAACAAATTAATAATCAAATAAATTCTCCATAGAGATGGTGTGGCAGCCATCCTTAAAGAAGCACCCTTTGAAGTTGACAATAATGGACAGGTTAAATCAAGTCTAAGGATTTTTGGTGACCCTGAATTAAAAGTTTAAAATAAGAAACTAATTCATAGGTATCAGATTTTAAATGTTCTAGAAACAACCAGAATTAAGATTAAAGATTTTTTAATCAATTTTTTTGATATATAAAGAGGATTTCATCTTAATCGCAAGAGACAGTTTTGACAATCAAGTGTCAGGGCAGCAGGAGAGAGAGAGAGAGAGAAGAGAGAGAGAGAGAGAGAGAGAGAGAGAGGAGAGAGGGGGGTTGACTGTCAAGTAGTCAGGGAGACAAATAGTTTGGGCTGTTACACCATTGGAGAAAAGAGAATTCTGCCATGTTTTCGTCTTCTGTTTTCCAAAAAACATGCACACCCACATCACCCCAAGAGGTAAGTCATTTCTTTTTTCTTCTGTTCTGAACTTTGTGAATGATGTGGTACTATGCTTGTCATGGTACCAAATGTGGTAATATTATATACTCATATTGACCTCAGGTATATAATTAGTGAGAGTGAGACTTCAGAGAGAGTCAGAGAGAGAGAGAGAGAGAGAGAGAGAGAGACAGACAGACAGACAGACAGACAGACTAGAGACTTACTTGGTTACTTCATTTCTGCTTACTGCTTCTGCTGATTCTTGCTATCTTGTCTGGCTGTCATTTTGTTGTCTCGTTGCTGACTTCTAAGTAAGGGCTTCTTTTAGGTTGGATTTTGTTTTCAATTAAATGAATTAACAAGACCTTTTTTGTTGCTTGATCAAGTTTTTATTTTATCTAGCCTATGTTTCCTATTTGTCACATGGGGAGACCAGCCTCAGAGCACATCTAAAGTCTTTGATGGCCAGGCTGAATCTAATTCTCTAAACACTCACCTCTCACTTCTCCTTTCTCCCCTTTGCCATGTATCATTCCTCGTCCAATTAAAACCATGTCACACGTCTATGCTGACATCATCATTTAAATTTTTCTGTTCTAACATACACATCATCATAAAATTTTCTGTTACTAATCAGGCTGCTCAAACAAATGACTTATTAAATAAAAAAAATTATTACTTGAAACCATATAATTATTAGTATTAAATAAATTTAAATCTAAATAAATTAAAGATAAGGAAAAAAAAAAAGATGTAAGTAAAGTTAATATATAACTCCCTGGAACTTGAATTTGGGCTAATTTAGGTTTCAGATCCAGAAAGGACAAAAAGTAAGTAGATAGTAAAAATGTTATGTTATATTTATCATGGGAACAGAAATGGCAAATATAATATTAATATATTACTAAAATTTATATTTGTATGTGGGTAATTCCATGTCAAATCATCTGAGCAAATATCAAAGTATCTTTTTGGTGCAAATGATGTTCAATATATGTGAAATAATAATAGATGCAGTGTCATATTGGGACATTGATCCTGCTATGAAAAAATCAGAAATCATCAATAACTTAAAATTAGTTGACTTTAAAACTTTTTTGAGAACATTTTCAGATTTCATGGGCAAAAATTCTTTTATAAACTAATCTTTAGTAGTAGGGAAACTCTAGAACTCATTTTACAGACAAAAATAGATTACAAAAAGTCGCCATTTTTTGCCAACCCCACCAAATTTGGAGAACTAAAAATTGACATAACTACGCCAATCTTTGGAATTGGATGCTCAAATTTTGGGGATCGTCTAATGTTAACATAGTCCACACCTGGAAAAAATGTCAGAAAATTTGAAGGGGTTGGGGGATAATTTTACTTTTTTCTGGATGATTTGACATGGAATTACCCATGTGTGTAACGGTAAGCCAGCAAAAATGGCATAGAGCAAAATTGTAATTTTAGCAATGCACTTAAAATACTCTAAGTTAAAGAATACAGCAATTTCTAATTCAGTGAAGAACTGAATGCTAATTTTATGGAGTCTGCATTGATAACAAACCCTTTTTTTTTAATCATTGTGTCTAACAGAGATAAAATAAAGTAAGTAAAGTCATCAGGGTGGCCTAAAGTCAGTATCAGCCAGAAAGTGAGGGAGTCTATCCCCTTTACACTAGTGCTAGACCAAGGAGATTGTTTTGGTGTCTGAGACAGAGTGCCACACCTACCATCAGCTCCTCACTTTACAGCACAGATCCCTATGCTACTCATACACTAAGTTGGCAAGGGCCAGTATTTAACTTTTGGCTCCTAGTTGGACGCTCTACCAACTGAGCTAAACTTCCTAAATAGGAGCATAAATATCATCATGTACTGCTATTATGATGAGAACCTAATAGGTTCATTGGTTGTCTAGTGTTACCTAAAGATTGTCTTAAACTGTGCAAGGTAAAAAGGTTCTTGATTTTGAAATAATAAGTCCACATTCTAACTTTTGCCATATTGACAATTCCTATATCAATATCTGACTAAAATTCTCATTATGTTTGTATGTATGTAACCATAACCAAGCAAAAGAAAAAAAATGGCACACCATAGAAAGATTTTTATTGAGCAATAAACTTAAAATGTTCAAATGCAGATAATATGTCAATTTCCAGTCTAATTTTCAACTTTATGTAATTTTTTAAATTGTTCAAATTCTTAACATAAGAGATAATTATGAAATGCTAATTAAAATCCATCATTCATTTCCTAAATAAAAACATCAATATCATCATGGACTGTTGTTATAATAGAAACTCACAGGTTGTCTAATTAAAACAGTTGATCATTTAATACTTATTTGCTGCCAGAAAACTTATGCAAAATACAAACTTCAAAGATGTGCCTAGAAGATGCATCAGACACATGTTGCTCTCCCCTCACAGAAGTGAGTAAAGGTCATTGACTGGACTATAAATAACTGAGGATTGACAAAGGGCATATCCCCAAAGACCCACTATATTGCAAATTAGTAGAAAGCTCCTGACTGGTAGGAAGACCATAACTACACTTCAAAGACATCTGCAAGGAAGACATAAAGACATGCCATATTAAAACCAACAGATGGGAGGTTGGTGCAGAAAACTGAGCGGCCAGGCACCTCCTTGTCAAACAAGGCACGAAAAGGAGTGAAACAGAGAGGAAAGTTGCTACTACAACAAAGAGAGCCAGAAGGAAGGAGAGACAACAGTAGTGTCAGCAAGCATTACTGGTTGTGTATAGTCAGTGCATCAGAGACTGCCATTCAAAAATTGGCCTGCTCAGCAACTTGTGCAGATCCATCTTTAGAAGATGGAAGAATGCCAATAAATAGCTGAAAATTATTATCACAACATTAGAAATAAATTTTAACCTAAAATTGGTTTGAGTTTTGGTTGGCTGGTTTTTCCAGTATGACAACCTTTGTTAGGTTATTATAGCAAAGTCAGTTTAACAATTATGGCCTCCAATTATATACGGTACAAAAACGTATCTGCACAATCATTTATACAAGTAAATATAAGGTTATCTTAAACAGTTCTATTTGACTCATAGATGCAACCGTAACAGCTATAACGGAAGATCAGAGTTGACTTGGGAGTAATGGCAACAGAAGGGTATTCCACACTTCCAAAAGCTCCAGAACTGGAACCTCACCACCAGATGCAGATTAGTGTCATACACAGGACACTTTTGTGTGTGTGTGTGTGTGTGTGGAGGGTGAGGTCTTACACTTTTACAAGGGCTGCAATTGGTGTATATTGGTCCCACTGATAAAACTGTGCAAGTTCGGGCACTAAATCTGTACATTATTTATTAAAAATGAAGACAGAAGAAATATCTAGTGTTTTAGAAAACAGTGCTAGTGTTTACAATTGGGATGTTTGGAAAGATAGATAAATAAATATAGGCAATTAATTCATTATGACATCATTCGGTTATATTGTAATTAACTTTTTATTTCAGTCAGGTTTAGTCAGGTTCAATAATTTATAGAGTAGATGTTTAATAATTCAAAATCCATAAATGAAATATTAACTAACCTGGATAACTGACAATTCAAAATGTCTGTTTCTTTATTTATTTTTTTTTCCCTTAAAAATATCGAAATCCTGTTAAGGTCCTCCAAATTTTTGATGACTTTTATGCATTCTTCAATGTTCTCAAGACTCCATTGCAACTAGTGCAGGGAGATGTGAACAGCATATTCTATGACATCATAAAATGTAGAAATTCTGTAAAACTCTCTGATTTGAGTTGCCAAGCAATTCAATTTATGACATCATTAGTGAGAAGCAGGCAATACAAAATAGAATTTAGTGTAATCATTATCTTCTTTAGTTAAATAATATACAATTATATAAAACATGAATCTATTTATTTATTAATAAAATTCTCATAATATATATATAACACTTCTTACAAATATACTTTTTCAAGCCGAATCTCAACATGAATTCAGATAAAACAAAGTTCATGAGTTTTAATCAAGATGGAGTCATCTCCTCATTAAATGACAATCTTCTGAAATTAACAGATCAGTTCATATACCTCAGTAGCAATATCTTATCAACTGAAACTGATGTTAACATACACATAGGTAAAGCATATACTTATTGATAGCTTATTGACCATATAGAAATCTAAACTCTCTGATGAAATAAAATGGGAATTGTTCCAAGCTGTGGCTGTGGCTGTACTACTGCAAGGCAGCACTACTTGGACTCTAATGAATTGCTTCAAGAAAAAGCAATGATGTTGCATACTGTTTTGAACAAATCCTTGAAGCAGCACCCCACAAAACAGCAGTTATACAACCATTTAGCTCTCATCACACAAACCATCTAAGTAAGATGATCAAGACATGCTGGGAACTGCTGGAGAAGTAATGATGCATAAGTGACATTCTCCCATGCACTCATACACATGAACACACTAGCAAAAAGTTGTATTAATTTGCCCAGTATGAACACTGGATGCAGTCTAGAAGGCCTAGCAAGGAGGAATGACTGACTTGGATGGATGGCAAGAGACTCATGGGAAATGCTGTTTGCATGCTTTGATGATGATGATGATGATGATGATGATGATGATCTCTATTCGCCACAAACCTCAAATTCCCCATTGATATTAATTAAAAGGTAAATTAATTTAAATCCTACCTGAAATTTTTGTCATTTATTGTATATTTTATGAAAAATATGGGTTTTCCAACCTAAAAGTAATGGGTGATTCTATTTATGTGAAGGATTGGGTATGACCTGAGGAATATGGAAATCCTAAAAAGTAAGTAAAACCAAGAGTTCCTCTAAAAAAAGAGGTAAATCACAACCCAAGAACCTGAGGGTATAAAGTTTGTCATTCTATTCATCACATTTTGTTAAAAATCAAAGTGTATTAACTGTTTTCTTATGTCAAATAAACATACAATTAACTTTCTATTTGGGTGAGAATGGTGTCAAGATCTTCCCAAGATCATCAGGATTACTGTTTCACATTCATCTATTTAGGTGATTCATCTATGGTATAAATGGCCAACAAGTGTGTGAATACTAACAGTAGTTATTTTAAAAAATAGATACTTGTTCATAGGAATAATGTGGGAGAGACATGAGGATATGCCACATTGACACAAAAAGTAATTGAAAAAAACAAACAAAACAAAACAAAAGGGATTGATGGACATGTACAATTAATTCATTACATAGATTATTTTTGCAACATTGTTGTTGTAAATTACTTTTTTTACTCAACAAAAAAGCCTTTATACGTATTTACCTACCAATTCTTAACAAAGAAAAAATGAATAAAAGATTAACTACATATAATTTCCCACAAACATTATATAAATTGATGGCAAAACCAACTGCATAAATTCCCTTCCTAAATAAATTAAAGGTAAGAAAGAAAAAAAAGAGATGTAAGTAAAGTTGTTGGTATTGTAGTTCATTAAGTTTGAACATAAACATTCCTCTCACCAATTATGTAAATATTTTTCATTTCTTAAAACCAAGTTTCATACAAATCAAGTCTAAATTGGCCACTCCTTGACAAAAGGTTATGATGATATGGCAAATTGTTTGACAATGTTAAAGATGGTGCAATTAAGAATCCCTGTGTGATGGTAAACTTTGGAAAAGACAAGCCAATTGTCTCATAAAATAATGTTTGGAAAAATTTTTTCTTTGTTTCTAAATTGTATGGATACGTGATAGCATTTACATTTCTTTCATCATATTCAAATGAGCCTTGAGGAAACGAATTTGTTAAACTTTGTTTGATCTTCGTATCTTCCCCATCCAATTTCTACATCATCTGCTTTATTACATGGGCAAGAAATAAACTGCCTGCGTCCATTGTGGTCTGCTGAAACACTGCATCTTTCAAAGCCTCCATGCTTCCTGTAGTCCATCAACACTATACCTGATACTCCCATCCACACACATATTCACGCACGTGTACACATACATGTATATTATTACTGTATGCTGTTCATGTTCCTGACACTAATACATTATTCTGTATACTAGACGTGAGACTTTGATGAGTTGTGTTGCACCTGAGCATTGTACACAATAAATTTCATTAATATTAAAGTTTTTTAGAAATATTTTGGAGTATTCAAAAATAGACTAGCCAACATTTTCTCAGAAAATCTGGGATCCACTTTTCTTTGTTCATGTAAAATCTTTTGTTCTTATTTTTTTTCAGATCTTAAAAGGAATAATAATGAATATTTGTAAAATCAAATTAAATGTAACTTCTGACTTAAAAGAATCAGCTGATTTCTATTGAAATTTCTTTTAGAGAAATTGTAACAAATAATTCAAATAATTACATGCAGCGAGAAGATTATTTGTCCTGGCTGAAAATTTGAAAAGAAACAAACTGCAAGCTTTGCATCTTAAAATCCATTCATCTACTGGAATTTAATTCACCAATGGGGATCAGTTATATTTCAAAAAGGATGCAACAGAGAATTGGATAGGGGACCATTATTGGAAGTGGAAACAAATAGATTCTTGTAGAACATGAAGGTACATGTGCTAGGATTCCTCCATTTTATATCCAATGCTATCAGAGAAACTTAAGTGTAATTCTGTGTAACAATATAAGAGATATGGAAAACAATTCTGTTGATTCAATCATAGAGAATGTTGAAGATCAATCCACAGGATTTTCAAAGCAAATAGTTGAGGGTTTCACTGAAGAAATTGAAGAATTCTAAGCGAGTATCAGCCATAAATTACATACATTCCTAATTAGTTTTAACAGTATTGTCATGTATACAACAAAAATAGAATAAAATAGAAATAAAAAACAGAGACCAATTAGATTTTATAATAACAAAATAAGAATTTATTATTTTTTTAAATGTATCAACACAAAGACATAAAGACAATGACAGATAAGTTGTCTAGGGAAAGTTAATTTAAGAAGTTTAAGAAAACAAGTTTATAATATAGATTTTTTTGAAGATCAAAAAACATTTATCATTGTACAAATATTATTTCAATTTGGTCAGTGAATTCAAGATGAGTTAAAACATCTTATCGACTTTTGATGCAAGGGGGATAACTCTTTTTTTTCGAGAAAGTGATCTATCTTCTTTAGTTAATTGACCAGTCATTATCAGTATATCATTTAAATACTCAAATGACAACTGTCGGCGAGTTATATTAAGCATGTATATATAGACGAATTAAATTTGGGAAAAAGAACATTGTGTTCCTTTTTATAACTTTTAGAAGATTCCACAATGTTCTATATTGGAGCCGATATGTAACAATATGGCTATTTGGTTAGACTACAATATGACATATTTTGCTGTCATGGACCAAATGTAATAATATAATTGTTATTGATATCGATATCAATATGATCTAGTATATTTGGTCATAGACATTAATATGACAGTATCTCCTAGAATTTCTTAGGATGTGTTTCTATAAGAAGAAGTTGGGTGGTTCTTCCAACAGCTATGGCAATTTTCTTTCTAGTGTGTTGCTTTTCTGGGTTCATCCATACCTGGAAAATAGTCACAAGAAGTTAACAAACTCCTTCAGCTGAAAGTACAGAAGTTTATTTTATGATAAAAAAAATTCTTAAGTTCTCTTTCTCAAATGGTGATTAAAATCGACTGTCTCTGGTCAAGTGTGTGTTTGTGTGTGTGTGTGTGTGTGTGTGTGGTCAAAATCTTTTGAAACAAATTTCTCTCTCCAGCCAAAACCCAGAAGAAACTGATACTAATTTCCAACATTAGAGATTATATAGACATTTTGTTATTCATGTTAATGATCATTAAATTTGGCTTTTTCACCAAAATCATAACTTCATATATCTGTCAACAAAATGGTGAAAAGATCTTAGCTAAAATTTTCCTCACTGTCCATTTTTTGCACTTTATAATCTGTTTCAAACAAATCTGAAACAAACTTTTCATGAGAAAAACGTTTAACCCATTATTTCCAGCGGATGATTTGAATTTGATTTTTTCAACCATTCTTCCCATTTGATTTTATAAGTTCCATTCTTGATTATTGATCCATTCACCTGGTCACTATCCCTCTAATTATTCAATAAACCATACAGTCACTTTAATCTACTATTTACTAACAATACAATGGGTATGGGGCATGTTGTCCATGGATACGTAATTAATACACCTGCACCAGGGCCTCATCTTGTTATAAATGTAAGGTATGTTCTATATCAAATATGTTTTTAATATTAAAAAGAAGAAAAGTGAGATACATATAACACCCCCCCCATCCCATAAAAAGTTGACATGAACACTGAAATATTTAAAACAATTCTAAATATTCAAATATGTCATTAAACCAAAATCATTTTTTTCTTTTTGGTATTAATTATTTGATAGTCAAGAAGGCAACAATTAATGAATTTCTTTTAATTCTAGAAAGTGCATTAGCTATAAAATTATCTTTTCCTTTAATGAGATTAGTAATGGAATTGTATTCTTGAGGGAGAAATATCCATTTTGTGAGTCTTTGATTTTTGATTTTCAATTTTTTTAAGGAAATTCAAAAAATTGTGATCAATGTATACAAGAATTGGATGGAGAATATAAAATGCTGAGATTAACCTAAAAATGTTGAAGAGTCGTCAATAATGCTAAACATTCCTTTTCAATTGTGGAATATATTGTTTTATATGTATTCATTGTTTATTTTATTTAAAAGAAAAAATAACACTGAGCTTTTTTCATTATATTCCTGTAATAAAACACCAATTTCCATGTAAATGACATCAACTATGAGTTTAAACTGTTTTATAAAATCCGGAGATGAAAGGGTACTCTTTGCGGAGAACCATTCCAACCTCCTGCCTGTATACAGGGTGACCCAGAAAAAACAGAACCCATAAATTTTCTAATAAAACTGTTAATTTTAACTAGGGGGGTTTAGGGTTAGGGTTAGGGTTGGGTTTTTGGGAAAAATGCCCTAAGTTGGTTGTTTTTTTTTGTTTTTTTTTGCAAGTGACACCACTTCAGCTACGGACTTCAATCATAGCTGGTGTTTTTTTGTAGCAGCCACTGGCTAGCGGATTTTGTGGCAGAAGGTCAGGATGGTTCTCCGTGAAGAGTACCAATGAAAGAATTAGCTTACAGATGAGAATGGATTTATTCTTTTAAATTCTTCATTACAAATTTCATTCCATTTGTAAGAAGATCAGTAATAGGACGCCCAATTGATGAATCCAACCAAGAAATCTCATAAACTGATTTTTGTTTTTTGGTAAAAGATGATTTATGATAAATTCCACTTTAGCTGTCATAGGCTTAATATATCCTTGATCCACTGTGTGGTCTTGATCGTTAAATGTTGCTTTCCCAAATTCAGTTTTGTGTATGTTCACAGTCAAATTCACTTTCCAATGCGAATAAAGAATTCTCTTATTATTTGAGATGTTTCTCTCATGTTGATCTGTATATGATTATATCATCATCATAAACTTTACAACCTTTAAGGTTATTAAGAAGAGAATGTATCATTCTTTGAAAACTGGCTAACTGTGCACTGATATAGATTGTCATAGATGACAAATGAAGACATTTCTTTAGTATTGTCAGTTAAAGGTACTTGCCAATAACCTTTTCAAAGATCAAATCTACTGCTATATTTTGTATTGCTAATTTTGTCTATGCAATTATCGATTCTGGGAATCAGAAAATAGTCTGTTTTGGTAAGAGCATTTATTTTGTGGTAATCTTTCACAAATCTGTAAGATCCATCCGAGTTTGGTGCAAAGATGTGTGGTGAGTTCCCATTCAGCATAAATGAAAACAGAACTGTGAGAATGAAGGGAATAAAAAAATATATATCTGCAATAAAAAGAAATAAAACATTAAGACATTAATTTAAAGAATTTATTATATTGCATTTAACATTGGAAATGATTTAAAGTTATGACTAAGTATTATACTTAAATGCTTTAAGAGATTAAAATAATATTTAATGTGACTGGAAGAGTTTGTGCTCATAAATCACTAATGAATTTTATTGAAGATGTATTAATAGGACATTGAAACTACTTAAATGAGAGTGAAGAGGAAACTATGTTGACAGAATGGTACAGCCCCAAACATGGATGGACTAAGTGGTTGGGCAATTGAGCAAGGATTTAAAGCACCAAGATACCCAAATAGCAAAAATCTCATTTGTCAAATGTATAATAGCTAAAACGACCCTGTTCATCTATTAGGTATAATCCATGGTGGGGCCTGTAGTTTAATGGTTGCCATCAAAGGAAATGGACACAGCGATATGAGTTCAATTCTGGAAGCAGCTGGTTATATTTCATATAGTACTAATACCCTTGGGAAAGCTATAAATCCAACTATTCTCCCACCAACTAAGGGTAAATAGTAGGGCGGACTAGGTTCTTTAACCTTGGTATGGCAACTGGTCAAGGAGAAGGAAACCTCTGAATTCAAACCCGGTAACCTTCACTTAAAAATTGACCTTGTGTCACATTCTATTTGTGTGGAGGGGTTGGGTAAATACATATTAGTATAATCCATTGGATAAATCTGTAAGGGTTAAATGGTTTTGTATAACATAAACACTGCAATAGATTTATATTTTTTGAACAATACAACTTTAGAAACAAATTGCTGATCAAAATTGTACATGGAATCGATGGTAGGGTAGGCTGGGTTAGGAAGTCAATAATGATTTTTGCCCAGTGGCACAAATCACAGTCAATCTACTACACACACACACACACACACACACACACACACACACACTAAATCCATTTTCTCTCCTAGAGAATTTTATAACCCCTTTTCCAAGACATATTCTAGTCTGTGCATATACCATTGATTTTTATGATCCAAATTCAATTCCCAGTGGATCATAATTTTCTATGGGATTGTTGCACTTGAAATTATGATATTTTTGCATTGCTTTGATTATTCCACCTTTAGAGAAATCATTATTTACATGATTTTTAAATTTATGTGATTTTGAGATAAAATGATTATAACCCTACAAATTTACTGAAATTGGATAATGCACCCCCTCCCCCAAGTTATTGGCTTTAAACTTTTCACTCTCCCAAATCCAGGTTTCCTTTTTTCATTGGGGGAGGGGAATTGGTATATTTGTTATTGTGAGAATGAGTTTACTGCTGGTAAAAATATCTTTGGTACCACAGGAACCAGGAAAATAATAAAGAAATTCAACTTTTCTTGGGGGGGGGGGGCATTCCAATTCCTTCCTTGCCCATAACCTAAAGGTGAATATAATGAAGTGCTCTTTGAGAAACAAGATCAAACTAGGAAATTGCTTTTTGAGATGATCTGTCTGATAATCATACAGGTGTCCATATTTGATATTTATTAAGCTTAGTTTCATACAGCATGAAGCTACACAGTATTGAATACATAGTAAGGATTAAACTCACTTCAGTGACAATGATCTGCACTATTAGGCACCCATATTGTTATTTATCACTGGCAGGACAAAGTGCTCAACACAGACATGCTGGAACGAGGATGGACAAAGGCTGCATTCCCAAAGACCTACTGTATGGTGAATTAGTTGAAGGCACCCAACCGGTAGGAAGACCCCGCCTACGCTTTAAAGACGCTTTAGTCTACATGAAAGACATGAAAACATACCACATCAACACCAACACATGGGAGGTTGGTGCAGAAAACCGAGCGTCCTGGTGCCATCTTGTCAGACAAGGGACGAACAGGAGTGAAAAAGAGAGGAAAAAAGCTGCCACAGAAAAGAGAGCTAGAAGGAAGGAGAGACAACAGCAACTCCAGCAAGCATCACTTTTTGTTTGTAGTCACTGCAATAGAGATTGCCATTCAAAAATTGGCCTGTTCATCCACTCACACAGATGCAGTTTTAAAAAAAATAGACACTACGCCTTCATCTTTAACAGACGGAAGGATGCCAGCAATTGTTATTTATTAACCTGGGCTTAGTCAGACACAAGGCAACAAGCGTTGGGCACCCAGTGAGAATCACATTGACTGTAAAAGTAACAGTTAGCATGACTACCTTGCAAAATATTGGTGAGGTACCCATATTGATATATTATATACATTGAGATGAATGAAACTCAAGTGTTGGGAATCCAATGAGGATCAAATTCACTGCAGTTGTAATGATGTTTGTGATTAGTTTGCTAACTAATGCTCCATGGCAATTCTGATTAGTAATAAAAGTTTTTGTTTAACATACGTTTTGGAGATATCCTATTAGCGGCGGCACTTGTATGATCGGCTGAATCAGATATTATCTGTTGTGTTCTGAATGCATGGCATGTTTCACAGCAAACTTTGTTTAAAAGATAAGAATCATAAAATTGACAATATCCAGCAGAACATCCTTTTCTTCGATCACCATATTCACATCCTGAAATGATAAAATTAAAGTACATGCCTTATCCGGATCTTGTAAAGTACACATATATACACATACACACATACATACATACAAATACACACACATACATATATACACAAACATACACATATACACGCTCGTACGCACACAGACACATATACAAACATACGTAAACAAATATACATACACTCACATACGTATATATATATATAGAGAGAGAAACGTATATATATATCTATATATACACATATATACACATATACATACATAGACATAGATTTATAAACATACACAAAAATATATGAATATGATACACACATACATACGCATGCATACATACTTACACATCGAAACACACACACGCATACATATGCGCAGATACATACAAACATATATACAATTATGCACACATATACACAAACACACATACACTTATATACACGTACACATATACACGCATACGCATATATGCATACAAACAAACACACATGTAAACACGTATGTATAAAACATATACATACATACATACATACATACATACACACATGTATGAAGCATACATACGCAGTCGTACACATATATAGCATACACGCACGCACACACACACACACACACACACATATATATATATATATATACAAACATACATACAAATGCACACACATACTTACACATACATATATGCATACGCATACATACTTACACACATATGTTCACTTAGACGTACACAAACACGTTTACACATATGCATACATACACATACACACAAGCATACATACAGACATATAAACATATATCCACACAAATATACACAAATATATACACACATATATACAAGCATACACTCAAACACACATGCACACATACAAACATACAAATATACACACATACATACACTCATACATACACATAAACATACTCACATATACACAAACATACATACAAACATACACACAGATAAACATATATATATATATATATATATATATATATATATATATATATATATATATATAGTGTGAACAAAAATTATTATTAAGACAATCAGGAATATTTCTTGTATGTTGTTTAATCTCAACTAGTTTCGACCTTCGGTCATTTTCAGGAGAAAATTTATTATTTGAAGAAATTGTTGATACATTATTAGAAAGGGAGCATTATAGAAGAGTTATGAATATATATATATATATATATATATATATATATATATATATATATATAAAACATACACATACACATATGCATAAAAACATTATTTCGAGCCAAAATCTTGCAATCAATTTCTTTTAGTTTTTCTGAATAAAAATCTGCTTGGTCAATTAACCATAAACAGTTTGGTGATTCAAATTTTGATCAAATCTGATGAATCATCATTTTTTTTTTGCATTTAGATGCGCATAGTATACTGGTTAGAGTCGTAGGGAATGGACTTGTTGATCCGAGTTCAAATCCTGCAGTTCACATAGTACTAATACCATTGGAAAAGGTATGAATCCAACTATTCTCCCTCCAGCTATGGGTAAATAGTAGGGCATGCTGGAATCTTTAACCTTGGTTAGGCAACCAGTCTAGGAGAAGAAAAACTCTGAATTCAAACCTGTTAAAATCCGCTTGGGGTGGTCACTGTTAGAATAGGGTCAGTCCTAATTAGTGATCTATTTCACTAATTTAAAAAAAATTCCTTCAGTTCATGAAGTGACTGGTTAACCAAAATGGCGTTAATCTTCCATAGACCACCGTGGCCATCCAAAATGACCACGAGCGACCTAAAAACAATCTGTTATTTTATTAAATGTTTCTGTGAGATTGTCCTGAAATTTGACATAAAATGTGCTCACCTAACTCTGTTTGATAATGTATTTCATTTTCATAAGCCATTTAACCAAACACGCTCCAAATAATCCAAAATGAATCAGTGAAATTCAAATCATGAGAAGCAAACATGAACAGTATTTTTTCACACATGTTCAAAGTTAGAATTGATCTGCTGATTTTCAATCAGTTACCAAGCCCTTCCCCCCAACCCCCCAAAAAACATCCTGATTATTTTCTAGATTCTCCCCTCTCCCATACCCCCTCTCTCTCTATGAGTGAGTGTGTGTGTGACTGAGAGAAAGAGAGAAAGAGAGAAAGATGGGGTAAATGTATATCCTTCAAATATTACGTACCTTTATTTTTTGGATTTTGAAGTTTATAACAACTTTCACAACATTTGTGGTGATGTTTGTAACAGCGAATACGAGTGATATTAACACAATCTGAATGTTTATCTCCACAAGGACAATCTGTAAAAAACAAAAAACAAAAAAAAAAACAATGATTGATTGCAATATTGAAAAATCGCAATATTATTTTAATTCCAAGAATTATTTGCTCTATTGAACTCATCCTTTATGCTTTCTTTCAGCTAATTCATTTAACAACTATGGAGGTATTAGTGGCATAACGTTGTAGAAAATTAACTTTTCTTTTTGTACGAGACTTTTTGCGTTTTCTTTTGTTCTAATGCCCTTAGAAAAGACATAAGTCAATCTCTATCTTTCCAGCTAATAAGTGCATCTGGTCCATAAAAAATCTCTGTCACATACACAAACGATGCCACGTTTATACAGACCAAATGGTGAAGGTTTACAACGAGGCAGAAAACTATAACCAGAAGAATCATTGAAAGATGATTTGATAACTCTTGGTTATTTGCTGAGTCTGAGGTGGGATATGACAGCATTCATTTGATTGAATTTTTTCCTATTTATAACATTCATCAATCAGAAACCAGACCCCATAATGATTTTGAATTTTACTTCTCCAAATATCTTGCTTTATTTATTTATACATTCATTGAAGTAATGCCCATTGGGATCTCTAAAAAGAAGAGAACAAGCAATCTTGTATCAAGTTAAAAATTATTTTAATTCTTATATAAAAAGAAGACAATTTTTGCTCTTCATTTTCTTGTTGTAATTTGCCTAGAATAAGACTACAAAACATCAACTCTTAGTTTAACGCATTACATATCACTTAGAGATGTAGATAAACAGACAGAAACAACATATGGCGATAGATTCCCACTGCAATAATTTTATAGTATTTTATGTTTATGCATATAGAAAATAACACTTACCTGGAATGTTTTTACTACAATGTTTTTTACAAGTTTTGCAGCAGGTTTGGAGCATACCTTGATGGTAGCAAATATGTGGTTGGAGTGCAGCGCACTTTGGGTGTGTGTCCTCTCGCTTACAACCTGATAATAATAACAACAAAAAAGACAAAAAGTGTAGAAGCAATTATTTTCAAGGGAACCAAAATCACATGTAAAACATGTTCTTGTCTGAATTAAGGCCAACATTAGGAGAGAGAGAGAGAGAGAGAGAGAGAGAGAGAGAGAGAGAGAGAGAGAGAGAGAGACAGACAGACAGACAGACAGTGTCTTATAGTTTAGAAATACATATATACTTAGTGGGGGGGGGGCATCATTAGTACGAATTTACTATTGTGACGATCCCTAAACCTCGCGTGTCAGCAAATCTAAAAATAGAATAAAGTTCACGTTTGTCATGGTTTCCAGAAATAAGTTTTTCCTATTTTACTGCAAAGAGCTGGCAGGGCTGAACACAGACTTTACCCCACTAGTCAGTTGCAGTGCAGCAGTTGAAATAGACAGATGTTAAGCAGATGTTAGATTCTTCACGAAATATCAGAAAAAATATAAAAAATTTAATCACAGTTTCCGGAAAACTCCTTTACTACGATATCAAGTTACATTTTGTTACGAACTCTTTATACATAATTCACTACAACATTCACGCTACGCTCGTAATACAACTTTTAAAAAAATATAGCGAAAATACTGGATGTGACACGGGCAGAATACAACACAAGGTCAATTTTTAAACAGAATACAGTTAGTTTGAGTTCAGAACTTTCTTTCTCCTAGACCGGTGGCTCCACTGTTCTCATCTACTATTTACGCAAGAAATAAGGAGAAAAGATGGATCCATGTCTTTCCCTAGGGCATTAGCACGTAGTGAAACGCAAATAGTTTCGCTCCGCATTTGAAGGTATGTCAGAAATTCCATGTGAATTGTCTTCCCCTGCCACTAGGGGGACGAATCGCCAATGGGATATTGGCGCGAGAATCAAAATCCTACGTCACTTATCAAGGATCTGTTACTGGAGAGAGACGTCAAAAGACACGCTCTCTCACTTAGCCCAAAATCAGGGCCTACTTATAAGGGAACCGTTACTGGAGGAGAGACGTAAAACTAACGTTCTCTCACAGACCAAGCTCTCATTACCAAGCCCCAAAACAGGGTCCATTTATCACGAGAACCTTACAACCAGATTCCGTACCAGCATACTAAAGAAAGGCCGGTACGAACGCACACCGACCAAAGGAAAACAATTACCGAGACGAAGCGTCTTAACAACATTTTCCACCGACGAGAAGAAAGCTGTGTTATCTCCAGTACTACAAGAACTCCCCCCCCCCACACACACAGATGAGTCTGGTAGCAAATACCAATAAATTTGCAACATTTTATGTAATTTTATGTCAATACAGTGTCTGCATTTACTTTTGTGTTCTTCCTTCTTTGTCCGACAATTTGCCTTCAACTACAGAGAAATAAAAGCTCCTTCGAATCTGTAAATACTTTTAGGTACGCACGGATCATTGTTCGTAATTTGCTTGTTTAAGCATACGTTGTGTTGCTTCCTTGGGTATAAAAAAGCCCCGCTCGAATAAAGGGATGCATCCCGACCGTTTTAAACGTGTGCCTTTCTGATTGCTCGCCATATAATGGGGGTAGTGGCAGCAGTGGAAAATAACCCCCTTGTCCTCAGGGGTCTGATAGCAACAGGGGAAAGGTATATTGGCTTATGTACAAACAACGGGAGTCATGCCCAATCCCCAATTCATTTGCTGCTTCTCCCATGATGGGTTTCGGGATGTCGAGGTTCACTAAATGAACCCCGTCTCCCTAGATTTAGTCGTATCGATGGATCGTATAAATACGGGCAGATAGACGAACAAACGTCGGCGTGCTGGGTTCCAATTAGTTGGGGGGGGGTCAGGATAGTGATGGGGTGCTTGTACTGATGTAATAGTTTAAAATTTGCTTAATTTATAAATTTATAAATCAAATATAATATGAAAAAAAAAAAAATTTTAATAGATAAATTAAATATTTATAAAACAATAGATTTATAGTGTTCTGTGTTTTTTGTTCGTTTTTATTGGTCCGTCTGGTTCAGCTAATTTAAATGACTACTGTAGTTAGTACTATTTAATTCGTTTTGCTCCTTGTCTCTGTAGTCAGATCTTAGCCCTGAAGAGCATTAAGCGAAACTAATAGTAGGTTCGTCTGACTCATTAGATTTATCTTTATTATTTGCTCTACTTAGGTATTGAGCACTTTTTACTTATTAGCTTATTCTCCTAGCTGTTATATGAATATATATATATATCTTATATACATATATATACATATAAATTGTTTTTTCTTTTGGCCAAATATGGTACCAATAGATTATTTTTTGTTGGTACGACTATCTTGGTCTTTTCGTTTTTCCAAAAAAATTTTTTCTCCCCGGTTGATGTTTGGTAGTATATTTTTACAATCAAACTATTTGCTGTTTTTTTTCTCACCGCGAGGAATTACCAACACGCTTGGTATATTATATACACACATAGTATATGTGTGTTCTGTATACACTATAATAACAAATCCGCTCTACTTACGTATTGAGCACTTTTTATTTGTTATAACACTGACTTATAACACTAATATTGAGGTCTACCCAATATTCTTACCGGTAAGTCATTCCTTTTTCATATGGAAATCCGATTTCACTGACAGTTTAAAGCGAAAATTTTTCCAAGCAGTAGTTGTATCAGTGTTACTGTACGGCTGCACTAGTTAGACCATAACGAAGTGCCTAGAGAATAAGCTAGATGTGAGCTGCACAAGAGTGCTGCATGCAATTTTAAACAAGACGTGGAAGCAATACCCCATGATAAAACAACTGTACGGTCACCTGCCCCATATCACACAAATCATCCGTGTGAGGCGAACAAGATACGCTGGGCAGTGCTGGAGAAGCAAGGATGAACTCATTAGTGACGTTCTTCTGTGCCATAACATAGGTACAGCGGAGTAGGCCGTACAGCAAAGATGTACATAGACCAACTCTGTGCGGATACTGGATGCTGCACAGAGGACCTCCCAGGAGCAATGAATGATAGGGACGGTTGGCGAGAGATTGTCATGGATATCCGTGCTGCTAGCGCAAGGTGATATATATATATATATATATATAATATATATATATCTTAAAATAAGTGTATTTAGGCAGCATTTTTTCTTTTATACATGTTTCATTGAATTGAACAGACAATTCCTGTCTGACAAGTCTTTCGTCGATCCGTTCTAATCTTCGGGCCATCCTTCTGGTGTCAGGGTGGAAACATTCGGTGGACTGGTATACCAGTTCCACCCTGACACCAGAAGGATGGCCCGAAGATTAGAACGGATCGACGAAAGACTTGTCAGACAGGAATTGTCTGTTCAATTCAATGAAACATGTATATATATATATATATATATATATATATATATTATAAAGATAAAGGTTGCTTACCGGTGAAAATGGGCACGATCATTGAATGTGCAAAAGTCAGCGATATAACAAATACAAAGTGCTCAATACGGAGTAGAGTAAATTTATTATAAAAAATGGATATAAAAGAAACCTACTCGAGTTTCACCATTAGGATCTTCAGGGTTAAATCCACTGAATTAATCGAGGTACCGATTAATTGCAGCCGATTGCACGTGCGTTCACTGAATGAGATGTTACGTTGGATGAGACGCTTGTTTATTTTTTTAAATCTCGCACCGGGAGTTGTTTTTTCGGGTTATTTAAAAGGAAAATAAAGATGTGAATCAATTTGTGGAAATTTATTTACTAGACCCAGAATGTTCCCGAGTCCGACAAGAAATACCTAAAGAAGGCCGGAGGGCACATCAGCCGAAACTTTGTACAGATAACAATGAAGACGAGGACAATAGTCTGAATAATACAAATAATGGTAATCTTTGCGGAGTTCCGTCCTGGCTTCCTGCATCCGAAGCGGTATCACTTGAAAAAAAAAAAAAAAAAAAAAAAAAAAAAAACAACTTAGGGCATTTTCCACTGAAAACCCAACCCTAACCCTAGTTAGAATTAACTGTTTTATTACAAAGTTCTGTTTTTTCTGGGTCACCCTGTATACAGTTGTTTTTTTGTTTTCACGCCGCTTCCGCTACGGACTTCAATCGTAGCTGGTGTTTTTTTTTTTTTTAAGTTTTTTTCAGCAGTCACCGGCCAGCATGTTTTGAGACAAGAAGCCATGACGGAACTCCGCAAAGATTACAATTATTTGTATTATTCAGACTATAATATCGGAGTGGTATATATTTGATTGATACTATTTTCTGCATAAATAAAAAGACTAAAGACAGAGTTTATTTTTTTTAAAGCCATACGTAATTAAAAACAACCATAATCCCCTAAAACCGTAACCCAATTCGCAAAATATTAATTCATATACTGTAGTTAAACTGTTATTGGGTACCAGCAAAAGATTTTCCGTTTTAATTTTCCAACCTAAGTCAGAAGTCAGTTCTACATTCTATGAATTAACATTTTGCGAATTGGGTTACGGTTTTAGGGGATTAAGGTTGTTTTTAATTACGTATTGCCTTAAAAAATAAACAACAAAAAACCCAAATTACTATACATTTAATTAACCATTGAAATTAATTATTGAATCTATTATTGAGACAGTTGTTTGTGTTAATATAGCAATGTATAATTTCAATTAAACTTAGTTTAAAAAATATTTTTCAACATTAAATGTATAGTAATTTGTGTTTTTTGTTGTTTATTTTTTTAAGCAATACGTAATTAAAAACAACCTTAATCCCCTAAAACCGTAACCAAATTCGCAAAATGTTAATTCATAGACTGCTGTTAAACTGTCATTTGGTACCAGCAAAAAACTTTCCGTTTTAATTTTACTGACCTAAATCAGAAGTCAGTCTAGTTTGTTTTAGTTTTAACTAAAACAAACTTTTAAGCCCGAAGAAAACTTTCACTTAAACAGTGGGGGTAGTCAATGTTTGCTCATTTGAATTCCATAATATTTAAATATATAACTATTTTTTTTACCCAACATGACATATTTTTAAAGTAAGTTTAATACTCTATGAATTAATAATTAAAGTAATTTAAAAAATCTATTTTAAAGCATGATTTCAATTTCGTAAAATTTACGCTCAACTAAAATTGAAATCATGCCGTAAAAAGATACTTTTGTTTTGTTTTATTAAAACAAACCAAAATTTCTATGTGGTCTGGAGAAAGGGAGGGGCGAATCTACCTAGAGTTAGGAGGTGCTGGGGAGGGTGTTTGCCTGCTGGTTTTAACAGGCAGTGGGCCCTCCAACTCCGGTTAATTCGACTACTCACATTAACTCGCCCACTCACGGTAACTCTATATAGAGGGAGAGGGGAAGAGAGTCAGGTCTAATTTAGACAGGAATTGGTCGGTTGTTGACTTAATTGCTAATTACGAAAATTAAAACCAATTAAACTGAATTTATTTCAAACACTTTGTAGTGCTAAAACCAAGGAATATCTAAGTATAAATATTGTGTCCATAACATAAATAGAAAAAAATCCTTTAGCCGGCGAAGGTTGATAAACTCAGCTTTAGTATAATAATAGATATATCAAATTTTCATCTCGATTTTATCGACGTCCATAATTACGTAAAAGGATTTTTTGCCACACTTTTTCGTAAAAAATGTAAACAGAACTTTGAAATCTTAAATAATAATAGACATAAAAGATCATTTTGCACTCAAAATTCAAATAAATATGTTTCCTTTCTAATAAAACCAAGTTTCTAACAAATTTCACTTAATTCAAATATTAAAGGTTTTTTCTTTTGGGGAGCGTCAAATGAAAAAAAAATGTTTTGTTTTACGACAGACGTTTTTTTTTTCATCGTATAATAAAATACAAATTTTTAATTGATATCAATAAGATTGTATCATAACCTTATTAATATTAATTAATAATTTTATTAATTTTAAAATCCCCCTTTTTTTCAAAACCCTGTGACGTTGAATCTGAAATAAAGAAGCTGAGGGAGTAAGTATATTTTTTTTGTAACCGAATTTATTTTCAACCAGAAGGTGTAAGCATGATCGATTAAACTGTTCTTAAATTTAAACTCGCATTGAAAAGCGGGCATGCGCAAACCTAAACCAGATACAGTTAAATAGACAAACATCTTCAAATTTAATGTAAATGAAGATTATGTGACTATTTCTTGTTTGTAAATAATTTTTTCGTAAAACTCTATAACGTTAGATAAGTTTAAATATATATATAAATAAAACAAACTATATATAAATCAATAATACCAGACATGTATTTATAAAAATTGTTTTAACAATGTTGAACTTTTAATATTGCATACTTAATTTTTGAGCATATATAATACAGAGTTGCTTTTATTCTATTTATTAATGATTTTGACTATAAATTAAATACTCATTGATAAACTTTCACAATTCCTGGGGGTATTGTGACGTAAGCAGTGGTGTCGTTTCTGTTATCGACAGACACTGAATCTCAACAACAACAACAACAACAATAATTATATATATATATATATATATATATATATATATATATATATACTCATTTACTAAACTTAGCTTAATTTGGTACAAGACTAGAAGTATTAGTACCTCATGAGAATGAAACTCAATAGTCTGCTAGCCTAGTGCTCTAACCATTTCAACACACGAAGTGCCAAACTGTTTAGGCAAGTGTTGTGTCAAGCAATATTTAGCAATCCCATCTCTTTTTAAGTAGAGTTAAAATGTTAATTGTAACCTACCTTGTGGTTAAAATAGTTATGCATTTCTCCCTGTTGCCAGAGGTCTGTGTTCAATCCCGGTAAAAGCCAGGATTTCAAATGTTGATTTTGTAGGCATGCAGTATTTCTGAGAAGATTCACATAACATTCACTTATCCCCCATGTACTTACAAGTTTCATTGTTGCATTTGATTGTTGGACAAATCTGGCAGCAGGCAAGTGTAACTTCCGTCTTAAAGCATTCGACAAATTTGCCTTTGGAAACTTGAGAACACGTTAGATTAACGCCAGGAATCGTGTTTATCTGATCCCGAAATGGGCAATCGTCTGCAATAAAGAAATAAAATTAAAACTTAGTATAATTTATCAAGGATTAAACTCACTATTTATGATATGACCAATCATTACATCATGACGAGGCTCAAAACTTAGAGTAGTTTTTCGCACATGGTCACAAGCAGAGACACAAATAAGACTGCATCCTTATATAAAAAACACATGACAACAGAACCCGTCACACACACACACACACATATATATATATATATATATATATATATATATGTGTGTGTGTGTGTGCGTGTGTGTGTGTGTATATAAAGATGATGTAAGAAAGAATGCCAAATGCTTTTCGTTAGAATAGTAGGGAAGGCTGGACTCTATACTCTTGTTAGTTCCACAACTCTAAGAGAAGAAGAAAAAATCTGAATTCAAAACTTGGCGAGTATTCTTCGGGAGAATATGCGGAAAATTATCATCATCTATGATAAGATTTTGTTCTACACAGACCTTCACCACTATAAACAGTGTCAGTACTACAACTTTCACGTCTTTAACTGAACTATTGGACCCTCATACCTGTAGATCTACGACAGTTTCCACTGACACCCCCCCAATATATATATATATATATATATATATATATATATATATATATATATATATAGAGAGAGAGAGAGAGAGAGATAATACATGAATAGGAAAGACATGGTCGGCTATAAACAGATTATCAGTCATATGGAAATCTGATGAGAATGAAATCTCACTGATAAGCAAAAACGACAATTCTTCCAAGCTGTGGTTGTATCAGTGCTGCTGTATGGCTGGACCCTAACGAGGTGCCTTGAGAATAAGATAGATGGGAGCTGCACAAGAATGCTGCGTGCGGTCCTGAACAAGTCCTGGAAACAGCACCCAATAAGAAAGCAGCTGTACGGCCACCTACCCCCTATCTCACAAACGGAGTGAGACGGACAAGACATGCTGGACACTGCTGGAGGAGCAAGGACAAACTCATAAGCAACGTTCTCCTGTGGAAGCCGGCACATGGACATGCTAATGTGGGCCGCCCAGCAAGGATCTACATTAATCAACTCTGCACGGATACTGGATGCTGCGCAGAGAACCTCCCTGGGACAATGAATGATAGAGAAGGTTGGCGAGAGATTGTCATAGATATCCATGCTAATATATATAACAAAAATGTAGCATTGGCGGGGAGGATATTTTACGGTGTGGGAGATTTTAATTTGAGAGTACCCAATAAAATATTACACTTGGTTTGGATGCTTGACAAAAATTACATTGAGAGAGGAATCTAAATTCATTATCGAGAGGAAAGATATAATTCATATTCCTTTCAATGAAGAGCACTTGTAAATTTGTTGTGATATGAGAAAGCTCGCTTGATTGGTGTATTCTGCTTGCTCTATTCACCGTATCGTACGTCATGCCGTGTCGTCGTCAACATCAGACCCCGTCTTTGTGTGCAGTCAAAGCTGCACTCGAACTCAAGACGGGGATACAAGGAAAAATAAAATGAATAAACAAGTGGGTGAACTTTTCAGACAGAGGAGGACTATGACACTCAGCAGAATTGCTTCTCGAGCATTATTCCTCATTCCCATCTCTTGAACTCTCAACTACAGTTCACCTCGGGGTTTGGTTCTTCTTCTCTCGGTCAGTCTGTTCTCTAGTGCGTGTCTAACACCATATGTTCAACACTGGCTAAGCCACTCTACTCAGCTCCCTTTACGACTGGCACTAAATTCTGTCACCGACTGACACTGAACTCTCACTGACTCTTAGGTTCGGAAGAGAGCAATTCCTTTTACTTACAGATAGACATCCGACAAAATAAACCATAACTTCAGATTTTAGACTTTCTTTCACCGGGAGTACTTAGAAATAAGAAGACATTAAATGTTAGTCCTTTCAAATTCGGCTGAATTGGGTTTAAGTTTTTCTTAAACTTCAGATTCCAGCCACTACATGTACATACGCACACAGAATTACATACATACGCACATATACATACAAAAATATATTCAATTTTCGAATGCTAGTTGTCACGTTCCAGTGGCATGACCATTGGCGTAGAAGGAAAGCCAGAAAAGGAACGCGACAAATCTATTTTGCTACAAGATTAGAACGTTTCATTTATTTGTGATTTTTCATTTTTTTGAACCTGTGAAAACGGCAAATTTGTAGTCAAAACATTTGAGGTCTGACTTTTCTCTGATCCAATCAACCATCCAAATTACATTGATAACAATAAAGTGTTGTTTAGAATTCTTTAGTCCTTTTAAATTAAATAGAAACATTAGTACTCTCATTGTTACAATGGGAGCCCAACGGCTTGGTGGTTTGTTTAATAAACGTTTCTTTTAAATTTATGATAAAAATAAATGAAATTTACTCTTACCCGGCACACGTGGGGCTTTCTCGTCATTAGTGCAGACTTTATTCAAACACCACTGTACAAATAAAATAAATAAATGAGATAAATTCAGTTGATAAGAAAAACATTACAGCATGTACATTACGGTATTAAGTAAGTTGACTATATTTCTTAATCTACGTTTCTGTCTCTTGCTCTTTCCCTTTCTCTCTTTCATTCACAATACATTTCCATACTTCAGTTTTATACCTACTCTTTATAAAGAATAGGGCTTTACAAATTGGATGTGTTTTGTATGC